>NMRB01003470.1:0-17807 GCA_002633025.1 Notospermus geniculatus | reverse complement strand
CGGTTTTATGAGGGTGGGGGGATCATTTTGAAAATTAGAAGCTCTGAGATGCGATTTGAAGTCAAGTTCCTGCACTCTGAGACATAAACAATAATGATCTTTTATCCCATTTGATTTTGCTGTAAAAAAATTGCACAATTTGGGGGGCTGGCATTTGCCCCCATTGTCCCTATGCTAGCTACGGGCCTGGCTGAAAGACGTTCTTGCAGCAGGGGATATTGGTAGTACCAACCATCTCCTGAAATACATTACGTCACACGGAAATGAAGTCCAATTTCGTATTTGGTACTTCGTGTTTCGTGTTTTATCTTTTTTTTCGAAACCTCCCTATTACATGTATCAAATCGGCGAATAACGTTGTGTATGTTTTTCTTTCTGGCGAGGACGTGCCTCCGTCCGTTGATGCAATTGGTACGGTCATGTATGTGTTGTAGGTTAGGCCTGGTGAAACCCATCATGTGCCAGTGCATTTGCAGAGGTTAATGGGTATGCAGTTAATGCAATGTGATATTTAAATCAGCAAAAACAACATCGGATTTCCAAATAATGTAGTTTAAAAGGACTCGATTTATGGTCCGCTTGATTCAGCACGCGCCTATGCCGATTGATTACCGAACGAACCGCATCGTAGCAATTACCAAAACCGTTTTATTAGCTTGTATTCATCCCAAGTTGGTCGTTCAACCTCCGAATCGGAAGATCGTAGTGTTGGAATTTTATCTAATTGGCCGACTGCCCTTTTTCTAAAAGCACAGCACTATTGTGTAAAAATGTCCCACGCCTGATATCCATGCTAACACGACCAAATCTAATTTTAAATGTCCCATCGTAAACCATTTAGTTAATGCAATAATAGTGTTTAAACGATGATTTACCATCGGGATTTAATGAACTCAGTCCACAGGGGTTTTTCTGAGAGTTACGATTGTCTATGTAGAATGCTACTGGGAGTATCCTGAATGGGAGATTGCGAAGTTGAAAGAGATTCTACTTCGTAACAGTCTACATCATCAATCGTTTGATTTAACTGTCGGCTGGTTTTTAAAAGCTCACAGGGAGCATGAGAAAGAGTTTTTAAACTTAAAAGTAAAGAAGCAACAAGTACAATGTACAATGTACAATGTACCCAAAAGCCCAAGTCCAATAAACTAATGTGCCACACAAAGTGTCCAATTTTGCTCTCAAATGCTGGGAAATGGCGTAAAAGCACTCTAATATTTTCTCAAATTTTCCCGGCGGAGCCCCCTGGAACCCCCGCCGATATTTCGGCGCTCGCTGCTAAGGACTACGGCTACGGCCGGTGTAACGGTACAGAGTGTCCCCCTGTAGAAAGTGTCCACTTCTATTGTTGAATGACGGAATAAGCGGCATGACTGTAGAAAACCAATCCCCAGAGATTAGAATGTAACAATAGGATCTTTTGTTCCTGGGACAGTTTTTCCTGGGGACATTCTTTCCCTTTACACCGGCTATTTTATCGAATCTTTGCCCCTCCAGGACGTTCCCACGGCCCTGCTTTACAACGGCAAGTAAAAGACTGCAGCCAAGTTAAAAACATGAGTAGCTTGAAATGGCCTCTTCCGTAATTACCAGGGCCAATAATGATATGGGTTTGGACCTGATGCAGGAAAATCTATCCTCACTACATGTACAAGCGTCCCCATTGGCAAGATTTTACCTACGCGTACCTATTCAGATATCAGGGAGGTTTAGAAATCAAACGATAAACGTAAACTTTACGACAACGTTATTTTTATACTACACATTAGTCAAATTTTATATTGCATTTTCGGTACAAAAATAACGTTGTCGTTAACGTTCGTTTATCGTTTGATTTCTAAACCTCCCTATCCAGTGGCAGGCAGCCTGCCGCTAGGACACTTAATAGTGAGGGGTGGGTAGACCCACAGGATTGATGATCAAAGACAAGATCCATTATCCATGATCCATCACCAATGATTCATCTCTACTATCATTTTATTCTTTTTTTTTCATTTTAGAAATATTTTCCAAAGGAAACTCATTGTGGATGTTTGATTTATGACCTCATGACTTCCTGTACAAAAAAAGAATTGTGCTCCTCGAGGCCAGATTTCACCTGTCACAGAGATTATATCTCAAAACCGCACACCATTGTTTGCCTGACCATTCATGCCAACTCAACCGTGGCCATGTTTTCATGAATGGTTGAATGATAGTAACCAACTTCAGCCACAGTTAAATGGAAACATAAATCCTTATAAACAGGAATAAAAAAGGTCCAATATATTGTTATTCCCAGCATTGTGAAACCCCATGGGGGCTATCCTGAAAAATCGTATTTATACCACGTTTTTTTTTGTAGATCAACTAATATTTAGTGTTTGATGTTTCATTGTGTATGCTTGTTGCAGAAGTGATCAGCGCATCGCGGTGGAGGTTTGGTCCATTACAATGAGCAGCACGCCTGGGGTGGCTGAAAAAAACAATGCTTGTCTAATAGAAAAGTCAGAGTCCCTGGGAACCTTAATACAGTCATGACAGTTGTATAAATCAATCATGTCTGAAACTGCATCACGGTTTAAAAAAACAAGTCAACATGTATGTCATTATTTTCAATTTGACTTGATATTAACAGATGGATGGGTGAAATTTGACTGTCTGGGGTCAGATGGTCAGCTTTCGTAAACATGTATCATAAAGGAATCAAACATAAATGTTTAACTGCGAACGATGAAGTAACTGAGGCTGAATGGGTGAATGTCGTCCAGTCCTGATCCTACACACTGATTCCTAGGCCAAGCCCCTAATCCTAACCCCAACCCTGACCCTCAACCCTTGGCACTGACCCCCTACCCTAATCCTAAACCTAGTCCTGACCCTAAACGTCAACCTAACCATCCTAACTCCGTTACCTGGGTACATTGGTTTAGACGACATTAACAGTTTGTGCGTAACTGAGGGATACACTTCATGTGTTGCCACCAGGTGTCTCTCACTGCCTGAATTTTGGCTTTACGTAATAGGCAAGGGCTTCAACTTTTTTTATGGTAGTGGGGTACATGAATCTGTCAACTTGATGCCTTGAATTCCATTTCTGAGGATAACAGAGCCATTTCCATCAGAATTAGTGTTCCACGTGAAAATGTACGTTAGCCTATTCAAATGTACACAGATGACCCTGCGCTCTCATCGTCAAATGCATGGTGGAATTGCGTGCATTTAGTGAAGTTACACGCGTCTAAGTCTTAAAGGAGTTCGACGTCCAAGTTGTAAACAAACCGGTTTGTTTACAAACAGTGGTCGGCAAACTAGTTTTATTCCTTCGTGAAGGTGGCAGCACCAGTAGCGCCCCGTGATCGTTAGACTGGTGCCCGGTCCAATGCAACTCACTCAACCACTCACTGGTTCTCTATCCACGCTGTGCTGCCACCTATTATCGGTGATATGTACTGAAGTGGATATCTAGTCTCGCGCAGCCAACCGTTTCGTTCCGAAGGTACTGCGACACAAACGTTCGATCCTCAGATTCGGCTGGGTGACCGAGCGGCTGGGTGACCGAGACTAGTGAATACATGTATCGTGTTTACAACTTGGACGTCCCGCTCCTTTAAACACCCTTTGTGAAATCGGCCCCTAGAATATAGCACGACCAGTTCCCTTTAAGTGGTATCTATTACGAGTCCGCTCGCGAGAATACACCCTCCAGTATCATTTTCGATATTGTCCATTTTTCCACTGACTAGATAATATCTGTATAAGTGCATTTGACATAGTGGTACATTCATATTGTGATGCAATTACGATGATGGTGTCTTTGTTTAGTCTGAATAAAGTGGCAGTTAACTTGTTACTACATCATTGACATATTTATAGATCGTCGCAGTGAATTTCGATGGAAAAGTCTACATTGTCGGGGGAATAGTGACTGTCATGACTGTGGGACTACTCGTCAGTCCAGGTCCTTCGGAGGCCTGTCGAAACTCGTGCAAAATCGCTGGACGCGTATCCTCTGTGTTAAGATACATGTATAAGACTGACCCTAACCATGACCTTTCCCATCAGACAATCATTCTACTCCTAAAGCCTACCGCACACTAGAGCTATCTGCTGAGCAAAAAGTCATTCGAGACCGTTTGCTCAGCAGATAGCTCGCGTGTGCGCGTAATTTCGGTGAGTTTTTTGCCTCGCGAGGCAGAAAGCTCACGTGTGCGCATATTTTTCGGTGAGCTATCTGCTGAGCAAATGGTCTCGAATGACTTTTTGCTCAGCAGATAGCTCCAGTGTGCGGCACGCTTGAGTAACAGGGATTCTGATTGGTTCCAATGATTTTGCACTCGGCAGTGGTGTTCGTGCTACGCGGTTTTCGGCCAATTTCTCCTCAACAGCTTGGTCAAAACTGGAAACCCTGACATCAATCCATTTCTAATGGCACCATTTCTCCCCCCCCCCAAAAAAAACCTGGACACGATATCAACACTTTAAACCCAGTCTATCCTGGACCCTTTTAGTAGAACTCAGATGAGCTGCTCATTCAGCGCTACAATCTCAGCATTTCCGACCGGTACCTATTTATACACCTGGGTGGACTAGGGAAAGGCTAGTGAGGAAAAGAGACTTGCCCAAAGTCTCACGCCAGTGGGATACGAACCAGGTGTAACATCTGTGAGTGTTTCTGTAGCTCAGTGCTCCCCAACAATAGACGCGGCCTATATGGTTATTGTTGGGTTAGTTGCCGCTTAATCCGTCAGGAGGGAAACAATAAGAAAAACACAGAAATACGGGGAACACTGATCGACGTTACACCGTGACCCTCTGACCGCTAGTCAGAGAGACCCGAACCACTACACCACCGTGGCTCCCACCTGTGCACCGAAGATCTGGAACGGAGAGTAAGTTACCACTTGAAGAAAAAAGATACTTTTTTATTGAACGATTATCATGACTGTGCTTAACTAGGTTATACTATAGATACATCAAATTATGTCAAATATTGAAAAAAAGAATATTTATGGTTAAGAACTATGATGTAAAATAATGAAACAACGTTGACCTGCTTCCCGTCGTATATGATAATTATGTACATAATTAATTACAATAATGGTAATTAATAATGAGGCCATTACATTGTTATGATCGTTGCGGTATTTTGTGAGTGGGGATGATGTATGAGTTAACTCTTCGTTAGAATGCAGAACAGCCGGCAAATCTACATGCACAACACGGTACTTATTTTTCACTGTATACAATGCAGTGTATCATTATTATGCACTGTGTGCATTAATGGGCTTCTTCATGCACTGTCTGTACACATGTTAACACGTAAGCGCTTCCGATCCCGAAAATTCGCCAGCGAAACTGCTCCCTGCTTATGATCAATATAGGATTTCGTTAGTCAACATTATTTTGGTATGTTAGTTACATGGCCGTAGGAAAATGGTGAAAAATTTAAAAAATTGACAGGCTCAGCATTTTACTCCATTTACATGTAGTCCCAAAACGCCCAAGTCCAATAAACCACCAATGAACCACACTTACATTCGAAGTGCTTAGCTCACTCGTGGCACTTATTTTGCCAGTGGACTACATCCTTGGAACACTCTGTTGAAGTGTTTGTCCTTAGTCACACTGAGTCATAACGAAACATAAGCTATAAAGCAATCGAATTCTGAGATAGGATGCTCAGGGTTGGAGATGATGAGCTACATTACATGTACAGGTACATTATAATATGTACAGCAGAAAATCCCGAGGAAGAACGTGTGTAGTCCGCACATGTATACTGGCCAAGGATGCATTAATATAATCAGATTAAAGTCTTGGAATTCATTAAAATATTGGTTATCCACCTGACAAATTGCTTTGAAATCAACTAACTTATATAGAGAAATCCAAGAAACTTCAATTAGAAAAAACACGGTGCAAGAGACGCATCAATTGCATTGAAGGTAACACTAATGCTGTAACAGAACTTCCAAAAAATGTGGTTTTAACACTAATGCTGTGACATTTCCAAAAACGTGGTTTTGGTAATAAATGAGAGTGATTCTGGCTGTCCAACATTGACATGATGATAGCAATAAGATACTGGCACATGGCGTAGTTAAACTGTCCACCAATAAGCCCAAACTAGGAGCAGACAGACGTCAGTTGATGTCGGCACATTATGTATATACATGTACCATTAATGTTTCTGTAACCGTATCATAAACGACACCATGGGAAAAAATTTTCCGTGCGTTTTCTTGGCCCTACCATTTTCAGGGGCGTAGCTAGCTTTTATGGCCTAGGGCGGCAAAATCGATTGAGTCTGAAGGGCGAAGCCGGAGGGGGTCTGGGGTGGTCCCCCAGAAAAAAAATTGAAAAGTTACATCTCAGATGCATTTTCACACATCTGGCACCACAATAGTGACGTTTCGCAAATCTGACGAAACACGAAGTACGAAATACGAAATTGGACTTTATTTCCATGACGTAATGTATTTCAGGAGATGGTTGGTACCACAAATATCACCTGCTGCACGAGCGACTTTTAGCGTATGGCGTTAGACCGATAGAGTTACGGTGTATATCAAACTTTCAAAGCGTGAAAGAAATTGAAAGAATAAGACAGAGGAAAGACATGTACCTAAGACCTTTTCTTACCTTAGTACGTTATTCTTATCTTGGTAATTGGCAGCAACTTCTCAAGAGGGGTTGGCCCCAATGCAATCACCACTCCTTGGAAATTCGTGTACCGGTAATGATTATGTAACGACTCGTTTCCAGCAGCCAAACCGCATGTTCCGAAAACGTCGTCAAAATAATTCGACCTGGTGACAGTCGCTGGCCGAAAATTTCCGCTGGTCGTTACAAATTGAAATGCGGACGGTGCAATTCGTAAAATGAATTTCGTGGGATGGTTGATATATCCGTGTCCTGTTAGAACATCCGAAATGTAACCGAACGCCGACACCTACGTCCGTCGCCCCTTGAACGAACCGCTCACTCGCAGCCTGTGACATATATTTAGCTCGAATTCACCCATCGAGTCATAAGGCAAACAAAGATAAGATAATAGCTCTGTCAACGCATTTAGTGAAGCTAGACAGTTTTCCTAGGTACAATTATCCAATACCAGTCAATAGTCCTGATAATTGTAGCTTTTTTTCACGCCCATATAAGTGTATCTTCATAAGTGACAGTACCCGCACTCTTTAGTCACTGTCATTATCACATCTAGAATAAATGGTGTGCAAAGAGACTCCGTAATCATGAAATTACGATATTTGATGTAACTGGCATTTTCGTCAATAGAAACGTAGTTCCTAATATTGCGAAGAGAACAATGGCTGGTATTCATAAAAGTTAGCAAATGCTTTTACTTAAGATTTGCACAGCACGGGCCAATGTAAATATACCACAAAACTTGCTAGATTTTATGAATACCAGCCAATATTTGAGGCGGTCTAGGAAAACCGGTCGGATGTCGCGTTTGAGGAAAGTGTTAATGGCCTTGGTGAACCTGCACGTTTCAATAGCTGAAATGTACTACGTAACAGGTGAACAGTAGTAGATCAATGCACAGGCAATCTAACAACCCTTGTTTATCACTCAGCGACTTTCGACGGATTTTCCTAGACCGCCACACATATGGCAGAGCGCTTGATTTACAATTATTTTTGAGCCAATATACAGTACTATCAAAACTTCCCCAATAATTGCTGTAAACGTACACAGAATACGCGTATATTTCTGTTTAAATATACACGTCGAAATACGGAAATAATCACCAAGAAAACAGTTTAATTAACGTTGATCAAATACATGTATCAAACATTTTGATAAACAAGATTTTCTGTGCTTGCTTTTGATAAGTAAGCAAATTGATGGACAGGACACCTCGACGATGCATCTGTCGCCGATGGAATTCAATTGTCATACCTCCTATGGATATTTACACTGATATACACGGCGTCGAATTCTGTATGTATGGGGTGGAGTGGGGTGGGCGAAATGAAGGTGGAGTTTCGCGAAAACAATGCAACCAACCTTTCACTAAATATTTGACAACAAATAAGAAAATTAACACCATTTTGCAATGCTCAAATGGTTCAGTGAAGACCGTTTCCTCTTAAAGGCATTATGTACCTTACCGTGTGCAAATTTACCCGGCTTGGTCTCATACTAATATTAGGAAAGGGAAGTTTGTGACCGGACACATTGAAGGTTTTATATTGAGTTGGGTTGTTTGAAGTGGAAGTTGATATGCCATGACGATAGCCTGACTTCCTGTCCATACCGTGGACGACGCCATGATTGTTCTAAGCACACATGGACACGTGTTGAGTAATCATAAGCTGTTTCCTAGAAGTTATGGGATTAACATTCCGATAATGTTATGTTACTTTGCTTGTTGATATCCAATAAAAGCACAAAGAACGACACACAAAATGATAATAATAGAAACGTCATCTCCAAAATTTAACAGGCCAAATTTTCGACCCCAATCGTGGTCTTCCTCAGGCATTTTCTAGTCGAGCTACCAGAAGTGTAGCCCGATTAGAAAGTGCCTGAGGAGGACCACGAGTCGAAAATTTGCGAAATTTTGGAGACGACGTTTCTGTTATTATTACTTTGCTTGTTGTACATGTATGTGATATAAATGTTTAATGTTTACTTTGGGAAATTCCACAAAACATGTTACCCCTTGACAGTGACTCCGAACTCGCAATGGGGCGGGTTCCTAGTGTATTTCTGGCGTAAACGCATTGACATTCGTCGCATCATTAGGCCTACATGAACAGCTGCTACATGTACATGTAATTAGATTTTATGTGATTATTACCGAAGATTCGGACTCGCCCAAAAATGAAAACACAACATTTATCCCGCATAGTCTTATCACCACCAATAGTTTACTATCCTTTTATTGAAGTTGATAAGGGGGTGAGACANCCAAAAATGACAACACAGCATTTATCCCGCATAGTCTTATCACCACCGATAGTTTACTATCCTTTTATCGAAGTTGATAAGGGGGGAGGCGAGACATGTAAAGGTATGATAAAGCCAAAATATTTTCCTCGAATTATGTCACACAAATGTCATTTTATGACCAGCGTACCAAATATGGATGATCAGACGAGAGGAACATTACGGCGACGCGGGGGGGGGGCAAATAGAAATCAGTGCCAGGGGATATCCGTAAATCAGATACCGGTACATCAGTGTAGTGCAAAATTACGTCCGTAATTATTCGTTACTGATTCAACCGTGACTGAATGAATTCAGTCTGAACTCGGCAACGACGGTCAACAGTGAGATGGGGAATCGGCGCCTTTTAGTAGTAAGTACAAAATACTTCACGTTGGCATTCATTGTTGGTTTCGTACGTCATTTTCTGTTAGAGTGATCTTAAATACCGACTTTTGATAACAACGCTACATTCGAAGTCATCTAGGCCAAAAATCATCTCTGGGTGTGTTTTGGTATCTTGTACCAACATTTTTGAACTGTCATTAGGGTAAATTTAGCCCTTTAAGTGGCCGATTTTACGTCCTCTGCCCACTTGACCCAGTGGCCTTCACGAAGTAAACACTTCTCTCTCAATAAAAGCCAATTTTGGTACGTTTCAATCGTAAAATGAGTTCCACTGTTTACGGTAGTTACATGTACAAGAATTTCTGACGGCAAGCCTCACCTATGCCATCCAGTAATGCTTCTGCAAATTTGCCAAAATTGTGCCCAAAGAATTTTTCTGGGTGTGCAGAATAAGGGGTTATACTTTTGGTATGAATGCCCATGGCTCAAATGTTTTTCATTCTGATAAAATTTCATCACATTGGCCTCTACTATCTTACAATGTTCATTGGCTTCCAGTGTGACTTTTGTCAGTTACAAAGTTTCAAATCTAAAATGCCGGTATTTCGGTTGACGAAGGCATGTAGGCCGACGATATAGTTGCGTCCAGCCGCTCATTTTGGTTCTCGAAGCCGCCACTAGGGCTAGAAGTCTTCGGTATTGGCTGCCATCTTAGTGCGGCATAAAAGTTGTCGCGGATCTACTAGTATTTATCATGTTGACATCACGGGTTATTTTTAGAATACGGATGCCCGTAGCACGTGGATGCTAAATGTCATCGAACATGCCGTATCGCGCGGAATGGCAACACCGAGGAAGTTTCTTGGCGAGAATGTCTGTGTGTGTTGCAGATCTATAACAAAAGCCCACGATCATCGTCGTTTATTAGACCGGGGTAGAATGAAATTTTTCGGGAAAACGGAATCCTAAAATGACGTCAGCAACAAAATGGCAGCCAATACCGAAGCCTTCTAGCCCTAGTGGCGGCTTCGGGAACCAAAATGCCAGCCGCTCATTTTTAACTTTTGATTCCTCGGGACATGCTAGACTGGTCCCCGGTCTATAAATATAAAATATATAGACCGGTACTGCCTGCGAGGTTCATGGCGATGATTGGTCCAATTCAAAAACCAACGACTTGCCACAATCGGTTGGAAAATCAGCCATGTGTCATTTGCTATGGCACTTTTTCAGGCTTTTGCATGCATTGGTTTCAAGGACCCATACTCAGTCTTTCGTCTGGCATTGATTATCGCTAAGGCACGCTTTGTAGCAAGCGAAAAGCGATATTTATTCTCTGCAATGTTGATATTTACCAGCCGCCGCCATGATTCCTCGTTGCAACTGGTATCCGGTCCTTCATCATGTGGTTTTACGTGTTCTAAGTACCGTCATGACTAGATACTAGTCTTACTTTCGTCACTTCCGGCGGCAGCCAGATTTCTGCCGTCTTCAGTAACCAGAACCGATCCTCCGCTACATCCAGCCCGCCAGCGCCACCAGCGGAGGATCGGGTACCAATCTACCGGACATGCCGGAAACTGTCTCAATGGGAGAGAGGCCTTTTTGATAAAACCTCTTACAACTCAAATTAATGATTCACATGCAAATGAAACGCTATCAAATGCACGTTCATCACTCTCATATGGCATGACAAGGTAATTAAAGATCATTACCAGATAATTAAGCATTTGTCATTAGACAATGAAATCCATCTCTGGACAAAACATGTCGCATTCCATTCGGGTCTCTCGTGGTGGTCATTGTTAATTTCACCATGCATGCTTCTGGCATAGATTGGCGGGGTATATGTAGGCGGTCTCTTTCTTGTTTCTTCCGCTCCGACGTGCTGACGAGGCCTCCCTGGTGCTCCGTCATCCTACCGGACGCATGTCACAAAGGTTAGGTAATCTCAATTCCTGAATAAATCATGACTTATTCCTGAAAAGTCCTGCAAGTGAAATTGTGTGATTAGTAGGCCTACAGGAAGGTTGTAGACGCATGCGCTTGGTATGCATGGAGGTATAATAAAGAATATGGGCCGTATTCTAGAAGCTTCCTTAAGTCTAAGGTTTAAGGTTTACCTTTAGCTATTGTTCGTAGGGGAGAATACAAAAGCTCAAAGAGGACCTTAGGAATTAAGGAGGCTTCTAGAATACGGGCCTATACCTCCATGGTATATGATAAGGCTTGGATGTGTTAGTAATGGCATTAAATGGATCTGGGTCCATATTCTAGAAGCCTCCTTAATTCCTAAGGTCCTCTTTGAGCTTTTGTATTTTGCCCTGCAAACAATTATAGCTAAAGGTAAACCTTACAGTTAAGGAAGCTTCTAGAATACGGCCCTTAATGTATACTTGTATAGTGGCGTAGGGCTTGGTTGTATATTTGTAGTGACATTACAGGGTTCAGATGTAGAATTGTAGGGGAATTTAGGGTTTTGATGCAGACATGTAGTGGCATCATTGGGCTTGTTGCAGATTTGTAGTGGCAATAATACATGTACTGTAGTCTTAGGTGAGGCATTATCCTGGAATATTTATAGGGCTTGGTGCAGGTATGTAGTGGCACTATAGGGCTTAGGTATAGAGCTGTAGTGGCACTAAATGGCTTAGGTATAGATAGATCTGTAGTGGCACTGTAGGGCTTCGATATACATTTGTAGTGGCGTAAAGGGATTGGATATAGAACCTGTGTAGTGGCATTAACTTGTGGCATATGACAGGGCTTTGGTGGGCTAGATCGATTGCCTGTCTTGATGATACACACATGGTCACGTGGCAGGTCAGAATAACTCATCGCCAGAAAAATCATCGCCAAACAAATGACCCAACCGGACGTACTGACACACTCGAACTGTCAAACAACTAGGGTATTTGGTTTATCCAAATTTTCTTATCTGGGTTCTTCATATAGTGTTCTAGATAAATGACGTATAAATAATACAGGAATAATGTCAGGTGTACAATTGCGATACGTGGACAGTCCAGAAAGATCTAATTTGGGTTATTAATATTTTGAACATACGACCAATAGGGTAGTAACGTACCTGACTCTAGGATACATTATGTAACGACCTATAGGCGGATAGTTTTGTATTGTAAGTAGGTATGATTCCTGTGCTTTTCCCTTTTTCCTCGAGAAGGCTTGTCCTAACTTGATTATTTGCACCTTGCACCGTGAAGTACACTGATGTATGTATCGGTGTTTCTAATATCAATGCATGTCGGTATTCTACGTGTATTCTCAAATTTCGGTCACAGAAAAGTACATTGATACATACATGTATGTTAATGTATAAATATATGAAGTCTTTAATGTCAGCTCTTGTTCAAGAACAACACTACACCCATTACAAGTGTTATTTTGTTAGTAAAATAAAATGAACAACGTAGTTAAGCCATACGTTCTTTCACCTTGGGGTCCGTGGGTTCGATTCCGGTAGGAAACTATGTCTTTCACCTTCGAAATCCATTAATGGTGAGGTTTCGCAAATGTGACGAAACACGACGTACGAAATACGAAATTGGACTACATTTCCAGGACGTAATGTATTTCTGGAGATGGTTGGTAGCCTACCACAAATATTGCTGCTGCAACTGCTTCATCTGTCACAACACTATTATGTCCAGCCAGGTGAGCACATGGTCCATGGACCATTTCACTAAATTTCCCTATTTTCCACTTCATATCTATGAAGTAGAAACGAAAGATAAATTTCAAAGTTTAATATACTGTACACTGTAACGCTATCGGTCTAACGTCATACGCCAAAAACGCTCTTGCAGCAGGCAATATTTGTGGTCCCAACCATCTCCTCAAATACATTGGGCCGGTTTCACAAAGGGCGTTTAAGACTTAGACGCGTGTAAGTTCGTCAAATGCATGGTGGAAGTGCCTGCATTTAGTGAAGTTATACACGTGTCTAAGTCTTAAACGCCCTTTGTGAAATCGGCTCATTATGTCCTGGAAATGAAGTCCAATTTCGTATTTCATACTTCGTGTTTCGTCGGATTTGCGAAACCTCACAATTAACAAGGGTTCTAAACCAGCCACGGACTCCTCATCCATCCCCTCCCTTACATCAGTTAACAGGGAGGTTTAGAAATCAAACGATAAACGTAAACTTTAAGACAACGTTATTTTTCATACTACACATTACCCAGATTTTATATTGCATTTTCGGTACAAAAATAACGTTGTCGTTAACGTTACGTTTATCGTTTGATTTCGAAACCTCCCTAATTTTGTTGTTGTCACACAGTCGCAACCTCAAAATGACATTTGATGATAATGGTGTCTGCGTTGGTTATACTTGGATCAATTTCTCAGTAGCAATATTCCCGGGATAAATCCGGTGGATTGCTTTCCTAGTGTTGTAAAATGAGACTGTCAAAACAGTCGGGGCTATTCATTCAAAGCGACAGTTTTATTGCACAGTTATGATTTATGAGGATTGCATGAACCTCTACGCTATTTTTCGACATTCCTCTTTCCAAACAAACTGCAAAATGCAAACTGAAGGTAGACGTTGAAATCCAAACCTCGAGGGATTGGATTCGGCCCAAACCTTCAATTAGGGTGATGGTACATTTGATCGAAACACCAACAATATCTTGTTTAAAGAATAAATGCCCCCGATTTTCACATTTTTCTTCTCCTTCAAAAGAGAAAGAGTAACAAAGATTGAACAAAAACTGGTATACTTCATGTTCTTTTTCGTTCTAGGACATGTCTTGGCCACTTTTGTTGATGCTGGCGCCGTTATTCCTGCCTGCATCCGAATCGATACGGCTGAGCAAAAGGGATGTCCCGGAAAAAATACCGAACATTGGAACCAGTTGGAAGGCATTAGTCTCAGATAGGTACGGATGGCTACATTGACATTTGCTTCCAAGTCATTTCTATTTTCGGGTTTTCGAATAAAGCTTTACAAGGTAATACACAGTATGCAGGGTCATACACAGTACTGAGTAACCCTTCACACAGTCAAATGTAAAGCGGGCCATACACGATCAATATTATTGCACAATAGGAGGATCAAAATGGGCAATATTATTGCGAATCTTTCTTCTACCCATCATGACAGAAGCACATGCCCCTATTTCGGACCCCATGTCGTGCAATAATATTGGTCGTGTATGGGCGGCTTAACACTAACTTATCGGAATAGGAAAAGTACATAAGCAAGCGATTGCTTGCATATGAATTTTGACAGGAGGCCCTACTCAGCAAGTCTTATTTAGGGCTTAGTAAGTATGGGTTCACAAATTCATACACAGTACTCACGGTCAATACACAGTAAGCTTTATAAAATCTCACTAGTGCAGTGCACTCAGTAAGGCTTAACAGAGGCTTTATCAAGTCACGCAGCAGTGGTCAGTAAGGTTTTATAAAATCATACACAGTAGGCAATAAGGCTTTACCCAGTAGTCTTGAACGTTAGTTGGGATGTTGATATTTTTGGTGGCTGGGAGGGGAATGTCCATGGTCGTCAGCTGCCCCTGCATTCACAGAGACTTTAGTGAAAAGTCTCTCTGAATGCAGGGCAGCTGACAGGGATCTGTGGTTATAAGTATTTATTAGCAAATACAGATTTGTAGGGAAATGGGAGGGCTGGGGAGATATTCGTCCTGCGACTAAAAGTGTTCAGCAAAAAAAACAGAGAAACAGATTCNCGTTTGACGTGCAATACACGTCATGGCACATGCGCAGTCCCGTGCGGGTGACGTGCAGTGCACGTCATGCGCCTCAGCTTTGATACTTGTCACGCACTGGCCGTAGCAGCTTTAAAAATGGTATACGCACTTGGGAAAAATTAGTTTGATCAGGAACCAATAGATGGCGACACTTTTGAATTGTTTTGGCGCCGTTGGGAGGTGCCTCCACGGACGAACTGACGCGCAGCACTGCGTGGCATTGCGTAATAATGGCTGACGCAGCGAAAGGGTTCACCAACTTATCGGAATAGGAAAAGTTCATACTCAGCAAGTCTTATTTAGGGCTTAGTAAGTATGGGTTCACAAATTCATACACAGTAGGCCTACTCACGGTCAATACACAGTAAGCAGTGGTCAGTAAGGTTTTATAAAATCATACACAGTAGGCAATAAGGCTTCACCAAGTCATACCGCAGTGCTCGGTACGGCCTTATTGCACAAAAAGGCTAATAGAATCATGAAGAAAAGAGTCAAAGCCTTCAACTAGTCAAAGCAATGCATTTTACTGTCTTCCGTCACGGAGCAGTTCTGTGGTTTCAGAAAAGAAGCCGTGGAAGACTAAGACAGCTATGAAAACATGCAACACTCATTAATTTGGATGAAGGCAGAAAGCCGTCTCCGATGTTTCTTTGAAAAACTCCGTCAGTAATGTAACGATTTTTGATTTGATTTTTCAGATTGCCAACTCTCAATAATGGAGCTACTGATCTCCGATTTATCCCCTACGTAGGTAACGGATACTTAGCCTACGTGCCATACTCCGATGCAATCCACTTGGCCGGGCTATACAGCGGACATGGTTCCGCAAGTCATTTGGCCCGGATCACGCCCTACCATGCATTTACAATCCAGCCAGAGAAAGATGTAGCTGACGGTACAATTCTCACTCAAAAAAACACGTACAGCTTAAACGTTGCAGAAGGTAGGTTTGATTGAGATTATGTAAAATAAATTAGGATAATTGGTCTTTTGGACGATTTTAGCCAAATTGGAAATGCTTCTAATCCGTAGGCAGGCATTATCACTAATGACATTATGATGTAAACCTGTGGGACAGGATGTTTAGGTGCGATTGTGGGGAATTAATCTGACTAATTTAATCAAAAGAGCAGAAAATTTCTGTTTTTAAAGCAGATGCCGACGATTCCTTTGTCTAAACATGACTGTTTGTGGTATGGACAACTAAAAATAATTGCCTATAATAAATCTGTTAATAAGTCTATAATTAAATATAATTGTCTCTTCTATAAGACCAAATAAAATTATTTTTATACTGTTTTTTTCATCTTAGGTTATTATGAAGAAAAAATAATCTTAAAAAGGGCACATTTTTCTGGCTCACTCCGTATCTACGCCCATGCAGACCCTGAGCTTAGAAATGTCCTCATTCAGGAAGTTTACATGGAGCGTGATGCTGCTGCGTTGTTAAAGCAGGACGTCATCTTCGAACCTCGCTTTTTGAACCCCACAGAAAGTGATGACGTCACCATGAAGTGTGATGACATTCGAGGAGTCAGGTAAGATATTGCATTTTGCTATACAATATTTCTACTTGGGATAATAATTCTGTTAGCTGATGACAACACTGATGTATAAATTGGTGCCCAGCCCAACCTCTCTTTGAGTACGTCACCAAGTTGAAGCGTCAGAGGTTGGGGACCTTCATCAAAAAGCAATTATTAGGAATGGGTTCTGGTTATCTTATTGATGTTTGACAGGATGTTTAAAATGAGCTATTAAGTTGGTATATGAACAGTTTACCATGGTCGATAAAAAGGATTTCGTGACAGACATATGTCACTCAAAAGATCAACTGGCAATTGAGCTCTAATTAAAGAGAGGTAAACTTTCGATAATGCCATCGCTGACAGTAAAATGGAAGATATTACTCCCAACCAAGTCATTCAAAACATGTACTTAGGAATGAATAGATGTTGCATAAAAAAGATATTGACAGGATATTCAACTCTTGACTACAAATCATTGAAGTCAATAACACAATTTGTGCCCTTCCCTTAGATACTTGAACTCAGTCAAGAATATCATGTACCCCGATATGAAATGTCTCCCAACAAAAGATTGTGACGGAATAAGGGTCATCTACAATAGGCAGGTGTGATAGAATCTAATGCCCCACCCTCCTGATGTTCCCATGTATTATTTCTCACGGGATTAAGGGTCTTGGTCTCTCTAGAGTCCAACTGAATGGTGCCGCTTAATCGGTAATTGTATTGTTGGGGGACATTGCATATCGGGGAACATTAGATTCTTTTACACCGGCACTAACAGACAGGAACTTCTGTCACGAGATGTCCACTGTACAAAAGAAGCGGACATCTGGTATCGGGAACATCAGATTCTATAACGCCGGGACCTGAACCCGTTGCTAATCAGAGTTGAGCAGTGTCAACATGCAATATTTCTGAAGCAAGTTACATGTACACCCTTAGTCAATAATAAATGCCCAGCTAATTTTCCGGCATATCTCAATGAATATTTTTCATAGCCACGTTTTCTTTTCATACGCATAATCTAGGGCCACTAGGACACCTTTTAAGACCATAAAACTTGAAATCATTACACAACTGTATTTTTGGCAAAAGTTTGAAATTTGGCCAAAATATCATGTTTTTTTAATACTCACTTGTTCGGGTTGAAACTGGCACTGTTTTGTTTTCTGGACAATACAATTTTTTTAAATTCAAAATTGAGCAACTTTGTGACGATTTATGATGATTTTTCTGTGGAATAAAATCCCCGCAATTC
>NMRB01003469.1:34485-52510 GCA_002633025.1 Notospermus geniculatus | reverse complement strand
AATGGCGGTATCAAGTCAAAGTGACAATCTCAAGACTTTCTTGGTAAAAAATGTTTTGAAAGAGCGGCATTGCGTGTTTTACAAACGGGGGAGTGTTCTATGGGATGCTCCCTGGCTTGTGGACTTACTAGAGGATGTTTTGGCTATCTTTCGGGCAACACGGCAGCGATTTTCGGCAATGAAAGCAGAAAAATCAGATTTGGCAATCTTGATGCGTGCTGGTTGGACGAAGGATCTCAGCGATGAAGGTTGGTTGGCTTCTGTTGTGAAGACTGCCTAGCAGATTAGACCTGCATAAGCTAGGCTTGAAATAATTGACAACCGAACAAACTGTCTCAGGCATGCAACAAAAATAGGCGCAGTGCCAGTGGAGAAATGTACCTAGGCCTACGTGCACGTGTGCAATAAATGTGCACACCTCCATTGCGTAACTATTCATTCATGACGCGAATGCACTACACAATTATGGCTAAGCCTCGGTTGCATCCCTGTATTGGCTTGTTCATATCGTTAACTACACTTGGAGGAATTAAGGTCTACGAGGGTCCTCTAGTTTATAACACGGGTAGGGCCTACCAAAAATAGGGCCTAGCTAACAAAACACATTATTTCCTACTTTAGGCCACCTTCTTTTTTTTCAGCCGAGCCAATAAATTTACCTTAGCCTATCTTATCTTGTTTTAAGGCATTGAACTGAAGTTCTTCAACCTGATTCAAGAGTTGGATGTAGCCACTGATGTGTTGCCCCGACCAATAGACAGGAGTGATGAAGACCTAAGATGTATATACAGTTCTATAAAGCATAACGTTTTTGCCTATGGGTCTGGTGGTATTGAGCCAGCTCAGAGCGAGGGACTGGATGAGAGGCCAACGACAAGTTGCTCATTGTCCACTGGCAGGAAGTCATCGAGAGGCAGAGGCAGGGGCAGGGGGAGGAAGGATGCCAACCCTGAGAAGACTCGAAGTCAGACATGTGATATCCCTCCTCAGCCAGACTGGGGCTTACAGGTTCTAGCAAGTGGTTGCCTCGGCGATATGTTCAGACTTTGCAAGAGGCGGCGAAAGGAACCTACCTACCAGCAGAGGCGGAAGATTTTAGCAGCAGTCATTGTTCCTGCCTCGGAGAAGGCCACGGCCCATATTCCAGTCCAGCACCGAGCCAGGGATAGGGGAGGATTTTATCTCATACACTCCAGTTATCTTCCCTTGCTACGGATCCTTGATGAAACGGTGCGTAGCGAGTTCCCAGGTGGCCAGCATGGACATGATTTGGTAAAAGTAAGTATTTCACGAGTCTTTAAATAAGTATATATTCCGACACAACAGCCACTAACACAGCAAAAAAGGCAGAAATCAGTTATGATGTGTGTTTTGGGCTTATTTAGAAAGAATAAAAAAATTTGTACATTTAATAATTGGCTACAAACAGGAAAGTATATGTATGTTGTTACCATTACTTTTGCCATGAAAAATGTAGCCAGTGGATATATATTCAGTCACTAAAAGCTTGACACGCCACTGCACTTGAATTTATTTCTTATCAGAGTACATGTTTTATATCTTAACAGGTTGTGGTATCAAAAGTAAAAGCAAAACAGTCACTGTATGAAATGTGCGACCAGACAACTAGGACTAGGATTGGATGCATCTCCAATGACAACAGTATCACTGACTTCACAAGGATTTTCATCAGGAAGTATGTTCATGCCAGAATCGGGGGCTTCATTAAAGGGGAATTCGATAAATCCTCAGAGAAAAAGGGTAAACGGTCCAAAGGCGGAGCCAGTCTTAGGGACTCTTTGTTTACTCTTAGCAAACCTGGTGCTGCTGGCACTAGCACCCGTGGAGGACGTGGACGTGCTCGTGGACAGGGTCGGGGAAGAGCCAAGTAATTTTCCAATGGAAACATAACCCCAAAGCCCAAACATACCAATGCCATGTTAATTTACTGACTATGAATATGCTCCTTAATAGGTAACAACATTGAACCTTGCTGCCAAGCAAGCAATGATACATACAATTTCATTCTACAACAGGGCTTTCATTTACTTTTTCCCTACCTGGGTCATGACTTCCACTTTTTTTTTATGGAAGTCAATTTGGGAAGGTGCAGGGGTCTTTAGAATTATCAGCAATTCTTTTTTGGAGTCATGCCTTCTTGTTATATTTTATTGCGGCAGTGTGTCAGTGCCACCTTTAGGCCTACTACTCCCACTCCGAATCAATGACGTAGTGAGCTCCACAGCCATAAAGTCCGTGGTTTGTCATGGGCGATGGGAATCCCGAGGCTGGTCTTGCAAGGGTTCACACATGGCGCTGGCATGGCGGGGTCCTGTAGTAAGATAGCAATTGAAGAAAATTTGGCATGCGGCTTCTACTATCTTGATACCTGCGTCAGCTGGGATCTACTGGCATAAATGGCGACTGACTCCACCAGGGCTTTCGGTAATTTTGAGGGCAACGAGTATCATACTCTTCTATCAGAATTTGAAAGAGTATTTTTGCTTAACAAAGGAGTATTCCATAAGTAAAGTATTTCAAACTGATAAATCTCAAGGATTATTTAACCCTTTCAGTTCTGGAATGGAGGAGACTTTGAGATTTCAAGGAGTATTTTAAGAAAATACTCGTCTTACCTTATGTCCTGCTCCACTGCACTGGGTATATAGATGGGACTTCCACACTTTTTCTATCAGTGTATCATTGAATTTACCTGCGTTTTTGAGATCTCAGATATATTTGTATTTGTCCCATTGCAGTAGTTGGATAACGCCATAAACAGGCTTCATGAAACCTCTGCTAAAAAAACTGCAAGTATGACTGTCATGTTGCCATCACGTCATCAGGCCAGAATTTGGGGCAGCATGTCATGCATGTGGTCGGTACTTGAATACCAGAACACATAAGGGTAAAACATTCTAGAAAGAAAGCTGAAATGGAACACATTCGTGGTTTTATTCAACTTTGGAACCCTGCAACCTTGGAAAGTAGGTCAGCAATGAAGTTACATTGTACAATGTCAATCGTCCAAACACAATAAATCCCTGTTGGTTACAATTCTGAACTCAGTTGTTATTTCATTCCTGATGTTCAATAACTTGATGGAGTCATGGTTTTCTTGGTTTCTTTCGTAATGGTACCTCCTGCGTATGCAGTGGAACATTTCGATATCCTGTGACGTCTGTTCCTCTTACCTCCTTCTGAAGTGCTTTCGATCTCTTAGCATATGCGTAGTTGACAGAAGTCAGTTTGCCCCCTGCTGCAAATTTAAACTGGCTAAATAATGTCTCTACAGCGCTACCATTCAATTTCAGAGGCGTGATGTAATATCCAGGGTGACGTTGCAGGTAGTCTTGGCAGAATGCCTGGAAGGAGTAGACACACACTCGTAGTAGGTCATAGGTCTGAAAATGGAATACTGACTTGAACTTATGCATTTTCATTCGACTAAAATGAGAAGAAAATAGATGGATATACTGTACAAAACTTAAATCCTGACTTGGAATTAAATGAACAAGTTAAAATCTGCCCTACTGTATTGATAAGCAGGAATACTGCATAGCCACATATAAATGTAGGCAGATGAAACATGACAGTCACCGTTTTACATGTATTTAAAAGGCTGTCCACATAGAAACTGTCACTACTTGCCTGCCACGAAATGAATCGTTTCTCCCTTGGTGCTGTTGGTGAGAAATCATCAACTGAAACAAGAAAAGCCAAATAAAAGACCAAATTGTAAGGAAACATCACAATACAAATGCACTGAAGTAGCCTAGCTGCTCTGATTTGGATAACAACACTTTGATACATACCCAAGTATCGACATGTAGTTTGAAACCATCCACTACATATATATGTCATTTGGTACTTACTTTCATCGATTTGGCGGTCCAACCATGATCTGAAGAATTTGAATCCACTGCTGATGCTGTTGAGAATGTCACTCTGGTTGACATCTGTTATCCTAGCATCAAGTCCAGATTTCAAAAAGCCAAACTCGAAAAGTTGACTGCAAGCTGACAGGTAAGCGTGTGTGGCAAGAGCCTCTTCTTCGTCATCTGGTGGTGGTCCGTTATCAGGGGTCGCATAACTCTTGATTTCAGCCAACACCGCTTCTTGCTATCAACGCAGAATAACAGTTGTTAGTGAATGAACATTTACAGAAAAGCAGAAAAGGCTCTATTAAAGGGCCATAGTGTTGCCACTTTTTGACAGCCGACGCCACCCTGCAACTCTCCAACCCAGGGACTAACAATTACTTCGTCGTCAGCAAACTGATCTAATTTACTTCGTTTTGTAATGCAGTTTTGTAGTTATGCCATGTACGGCAAAATTCAAGTAAAAGCATTTACTAGTTTTTATTCATATATGACCCATTGTATCCTTTATGTCACAATGACAGTGCTTCATAACTCACTTGCATAATTTTGACTGGTTTCACATTTAGCTTTGTCCAAGAGTCCCTGTCAATGTAGGCTTTGATGAGGTTTTTCACCATCCTTATCTGAAAACTGTCACGGCGCGCCTTCTCTCTCTCCCACATATCGACAATCTGTTTCCAGCCAAAGGTCTTCCCATCACTGCCATACTGGAATGCCTTGGCATGGCTGTCCTGGCTTGCAAACAGCTGATTTATCATATTCTTTAACTGGAAGAAGATAGGTAAATGCTATCAAAGGTGGCACCCTCATCATATCATCATTATTTCACATTACATTGCAAAAAACAGCTAAAGCATCAAGATGTAAAATGAAGTGGCACAAATACTTGCAGTCGTATAGTCGAAGTCAACCTTACTTCAACAAGGCAAAGTGTCAGGGCTGTGCAACAGACACCACAAGTGAACACAATGATTAAACCACAAACCACAGTATTTACCATAACATCCTTAGGTAACTGCGACATGGATTATTTACTACTGACCTGTGTAGGTTTTCAAGCTTGTTATTTTGCCCATGTTGAAGTAAGGTTGACTTCCACTAACATGGTAACTTACCTGGTGAGTTGGACAAATCACAAAGTAAATTTTGAGATCCTCAAAATCCGGGTTCGGAAACCAAGGAGTAACCTGACGAGCATCTTCTTCTGGTCCATTGAGACCATAAGCACCTTTGCCATGTCCCGTCAGCAGCTTCACCATGGCAAGATTCGTACTTGCCCCGTCAAGTACAATGCTTACAACCTGGAAGAAAGAGAAAATGTGAAATCTTCTCACTTGATAACAATGCCTAAAGTATCTGAAGTAGTGTAAAAGTGGGGAATTCAACTCACTCCCAAAATCACTGAAATTTCATTTCAGTTAAAATCTCGGTTCAAACAATTTCCAGTAATCATTCAGTTAAAACAAATTCCAGTAATCACTCAGTTTAAACATTTTAACACAAATTACAAAATTTACAAAATTACAAAATTTACAAAATTATAAAATTTACAAAATTACAAAATTTACAAATTACAAAATTACAAAATTTACAAAAAAAATTTACAAATTACAAAATTACAAAATTTACAAATTTACAAAATAAAATTTACAAAAAATAAAATTTACAAAAAATAAAATTTACACAAAATCAATAAAATCACACAAATCAAAAATCACAAATTTTGTAAATTTGTGATTTTTTATAATATAATAATTTATCTAAAATTATTTTCTTTTTTTAAAAAAATAATTTCATGATATAATGTTAACAATTCCAATAAAATAAAATTCACACAAAATCAACAAAATCACACAAATTCCAATTTGTGTAATTTTGTAAATTTGTGATTTTTTTTCATAATAAAATAATTTATCTAAAATTATTTTCTTTTTAAAAAAAAATAATTTCATTTTTAAATTCACACAAAATTTGTGATTATGACCAAATTTCTAAACCTTACCATGATTTAATTATTTCCATCTCTCCAATAAAATGTTTCCATCAAATGAGGAATTAGAATCAAAAATTAAAACTACTTACGAAGCTTGGAAAAATGTTCCACTCAACATATGGCATAAGATTATTGATATCCGAATTCCAACCACAAGAGGCGAAGCGATGATATTAACATTGGCCGATCGAGATGAAAATATCATCACAACGTTTACAACTTCAATTATCAAAAAAGAATTGGAAAAAAATCCCAATTACGAATATATCAAATCAACAGGAAAGCCAGAGGGAAAAAAATACTACGGATTTGAACTTGTGTAGATCAGTGTATAAAGGCAGGATAATGTGTTTATATTCTGATTTCATAAATTTTAAAAAATTAGTTTGATAAGAGAATATTAGAATTTGTTTTAACTAAATAAATAAATAGAAATTGTTTGAACTGAGATTTTAACTGAAATAAAATTTCAGTGATTTTGGGAGTGAGTTGAAATTCCCCACTTTTTCACTACTGTATATGAATTGTAAAAATTAGATTTAATAAAATTTATTTGTTATATATAAATGAATTCATTAGTTAAAACTTGTAACACTTGTTTCGAAGAAAAATTAATGGAAGATTTTTATTTACATTTTTCTAGAAAAGATTTACATCAAATGGAATGTAAAATATGTAAAAATAAATATCTGAATAAATATAAAAAAGAAAGAAAAGAAAAAGATCTTTCATATAAAAAATCAGAGAATTTAAGTAAACAATTAACCAATTGTTTAAGAAAAAAACAACAAAAATCAAAATTGGAAAAATATCTTGATTGTTCATTAGATGTTTTATATAACTGGATAGAGTTTCAATTCGATGAACATATGACATGGGAAAATCATGGGGAATATTGGGATATTGACCACATCTTACCAAAATCTCATTTTAATCATTTAAATGAAGAAGAAGTTATGCTCTGTTGGAATTATAGAAATTTACGACCAATATCAAAAGAGGAAAATATGCTAAAAGGAAATAAAATTGACTATCAGCTTTATCATCAAAATTGTTCATTAGCAGCAGAATTTCTAGACAAATTTGATATTTAATAAAAAATTATTTATATAAATAAACATCAACCTCCATGATATAAATTATAAAATTTATCTCATGGGGGCGATGACCCCGATTTTCGAAGATCTGCTCAAAGCGAGATTTCAGAGAAAATCAAATTCCATCACACAACTCATCAGTTGAAAATAAATGTTGGGCATCTATTGAGTTTAATCGTTGAGCATCACATTTTTAATAGGGATTTGTGTTCCTGTTAAAATTGTAATTAAAAACGGAATCTAATACAAAATTATTTTGTATAAATAAAGAACGATGACTCAACAGTTATTTTCAACTCATGAGCTTAAACTCCTTGCTAAGGAATTTAAAGTTAAAAATTATTCTTCTTTATCAAGAAATTTATTAATCGATGAATTAAAAAATGTAAATGACAATTTACATGAAAAATTAACTGATATTTTTAAGAATAAAAATTTAACTGATCTTTCTCAGTTAGAAAAACGTGTTCTGGGACAAGGATTAGGAATTAAAAATATAAGATCATATCCTTCAAATGAACTTCAAAAAAAAAATCAGTGATTTATTAAAAGAAACTCCTATCGCAGATATTCAGCAAAAAGCAGTTAAACAAAGAATTGTTCAACCAATAAAATCAATTAGAAAAGAACTATTACATGAAGCTAAAAATCAAGGCTTGAAAAATTATCAAAATAAGACAATCGAACAATTGAATAAGCTTTTGAATAAACCAGAAGTGAAACGCATATTTAAATCCGATTTATTAAGCAAAGCTAAAAATTTGGGGATTGACGTTAAAAAATCCATGACCAAATCAATTTTAGAAAATCTGATTAAAAAACATTCTGAATTTTAAAAATTCAAAAAAGTTAAATCTGCCTTTAAAGGCTATGTAAATCATTTTAGATTAGATGGCTTGCCAAAAATTGGAATTAAATCCTACCTTGAAAAAATTAAACCAATTTTAAATAAGAAGATCAACGATGAGAATAAATCTGGATTAAAGTTTAATATTATTGTAAATGTGTTAATGAAAAGAAAAAAAGAATATAAAGAATTTCAATTACGTTCACATCATATTCTTGGAGTAAATGAAGAAATTAATTATAATGAAATGATTAATAATATATTATTAGAACTTGACACTCTTGCACAAAAAGGAAGTAACTGGAAATTAGTAGAAATTACAAAAATTGATTTACATACAGTTGAATATCACCCATTTGCCGGGAGCAGCTATATCCCACTGCCAAAACAAATTCAGAGGAAAAGAGCAGTTATCAATGTGATAAATGATGATCTAAAATGTTTCCGATATGCGATCGAGGCAGCTTTGCTAAATATTCCAAAAAATACAGAGCGAGTTTCAAATTATAATAAACCTGAATTTGATCATATGTTTGAAGGATTAACATATCCAGTTAATATTGATGATATTTACAAAATTTTCGAAAAGAAAAATCCTGATGTAGGAATTAACATATTTTCATTTATTAAAAATAAAAAAGATAAATATGAAATTGTACCAAGAAAAATATCAGAAAGAATTCTACCTCAAGAAAAATATATTAATTTGTTATATTACAAAGCAGAAGAAACTAAAGTTAACGGAAATGAAAAAATTCAAGATGTAAAAGATGATGTAAATTACCATTATGCGTGGATAAAAAATTATTCAAGACTTGTTTCAGAAGCTCATTCTAATCACAAAGATTCGATCAAAGTATGCTTTAGATGCATGAAAGTTATTTCAGCTTCGACAAGTAAAATTCGCGATGAACGATTTAAAAATCATTTAGAAAATTGTAATAAACATGAAATTTCGAAAATTTGTATGCCAACTGAAAAAACTAATATGATGCATTGGAAAAACATCCTATCATTATATTAGCAGATTTCGAATCTTATTTAAAACCTATAAAACAAGAACTTGGATCAAAAACTGAATAAATATGTAAACATGTTCCAAATAGTTATTCACTATTAGTTCAGTTTGATAAAAGACAAATTAATCAAAAGAATATATTATTCACTTATATTCAAGAAGATAAGAGTGAAAATATTGAAGATCATTTTGTAAATAAAATTGAAGAATTATCAAAAGAACTCGCGACAGAATATTTATTGGAACCAAAACCAATGGACCCTTTAACTTTGGAAGAAAAACTAAATTATAATCTTGCAAAACATTGTTATTTGTGTGGAAATGGATTTACAAATCAAAGTTGGAAAGTTCGAGATCATAACCATTTCACAGGAAAATTTCGAGGGGCAGCATGTAATAACTGTAATTTGAAATTTAAATCTCCAAAATTTATTCCTGTATATTTCCACAATTTATCACACTATGATGCTCATTTATTTGTAAAAAACTTAAAAGGAAAATTAAGTGTAATTGCAAACAATTCTGAAAATTACATTTCATTTTCAAAAAAATTGATAATACAATATGATCCTATCAAAGAAGAAGAACAATCAATTGAAATAAGATTTCGTGATAGTTTTAGATTAATGCAAACTTCTCTCGACAAATTAGGAAAAAAATTACCGGATACTGAAAAGAAAAATCTTAAAAATTATTTTAAAGATAATTTTGACTTAGTTAATCAAAAAGGAATTTTCCCTTATGATTGGATGGACGATTTACAAAAAATGGACCATAAAGAATTACCATCAATTGAAAAATTTTATTCAAAATTAAATAATGAGGGAATGACTGCTAAACAATATAAATTAGTAACATGTTTGTTAAAAATTCATGGGACTAATAGAACAGTATTTAGTGGCTTTAATTTAGATGAATATGAACACATTGAAAATTATCAACATGCAAAAAAAGTATGGAAAAAATTCGAATGTAAAACATTTAGAGATTATCACAAACTTTATCTTGAAACAGATGTTCTTCTTTTGGCAGATATATTGGAAAATTTCAGAAATACATGTATGGAAAATTACTTATTAGATCCTACATATTTTTATACTGCGCCAGGACTTGCATGGCAAGCTATGTTAAAAATGACAAAAGTTGAAATAGAGTTATTAACTGATTCTGATATGTATATGTTCTTCGAACAAGGAATAAGAGGCGGAATTTGTACCGCATCTCATCGATATGCAAAAGCGAATAATCCATATTTACCTGACTATAATAAAAATGAACCAAATTCATATATTACATATCTTGATGCTAATAATCTATATGGATATGCGATGAGTGAAAAACTGCCATATAAAAATTTCAAGTGGATGAATGAAGATGAATGTAAAAATTGGAAGAATGTTCCATGTACATTAGAAGTTGATTTTGAATATCCAAAACATTTACACAATCTTCACAATGATTATCCTCTTGCAGCAGAACATTTAAATGGAAAATTAATTTCAAATTTACAAAATAAAGAAAGATATGTTGTTCATCATGAAATATTGAAATTCTGTCTTTCTCTCGGATTAAAATTAACGAAAATACATAGAGGAATTTCATATGAAGAAAGTAATTGGATGCAAAAATATATTGATTTCAACACAAATTTGAGAGCGCAAGCTAAAAATGAGTTTGAAAAGGATTTTCCAAAATTAATGAATAATTCACCATATGGAAAAAATATGGAAAATGTTCGACTGCGAGAAGATATAGCTTTGGCTACAGATGTGAAACAACTGCGAAAATTAGTTAATTCAAATAATTATCGATATCACAAAATTTTCAGTGAGAATCTTGTGCTAGTAAATAGAGTTAAAACAAAAATTAATTTAAATAAACCAATTTTTATTGGCCAAGCTGTTTTAGATATTTCAAAAAAGCATATGTATGATTTTCACTATAATCTTATGCAGGAAAAATATCCAGAAAAAATTAAGCTTCTTTATACTGATACAGATTCACTAGTTTATCATATAAAAACAGAAGATATATATTCTGATATGAAACAGAATTCAAATCTATATGACTTCTCAAATTTTCCCAAAGAACATCCACTTTTTTCCAAAGAAAATAAAAAAGTTGGAAAATTTAAAGATGAAGAAGCAGGAAATTTTATACATGAATTTATCGCATTAAGATCTAAATTATATTCCTATATTACAGATAAAGATACTGTTATTAAAAAATGTAAAGGAATTAAGAAAAATGTTATAAAAAATGAAATTTCTTTTGATGAATATAAAAAAGTATTATTGGAAAATATTCCAATAGAAAAACAAATGAATGTATTCAGAAGCAGGAATCATCAATTATACACAGAAAATGTAACAAAAATTGCATAAGATGCAAAAGATAGTAAGCGCGAAATTTTACAAGATGGAATTTCCACGAGAGCAATAGGATATTGTAAATTAATAAAATAATTTATCTAAAATTGATATTTTTAATTATCTAAAAAAATAAATTCATGAGCTACTCCCTTACAAAATTAATAAAATAATTTATCTAAAATCGCAAACTAGGATTTAATATAATTCATTTTATTATATAAAATGGCATCAAATTCATATATTCCAACGCATGATCAACATTTCCCTCCACATGATGAAATTGAGAATTTTATGCTAGATTTTAATTCTTTAGAAACTATTGAAGTAGAAGAAACAACTCATTATTTTTATCCTTCAATTGGAAGTGTTTCTGCATATTCTGCTTCAGTTTTTGGAGCGAGAAAAATGAGAAAAAATACATGGTATAAATTAGATGAAATAATGGAGAGCATGGATAAAAAAGATCACTTTTCTTATTTAAGATTATTGAGCAGAGATAATGAGGAATTTATTATAAAATTATCAAATTATGTACAACATTATATTCATGGAATTATGGACACTCAATTTTCTGAAATATTTTTACAGCGTTACGTTGAAGATGAAGAAGTTGAAGATGATTATTCATTATTTTTATCTGTTATTCCTCGATATTATTTTTTAAATAATGATGATGATGATGATGATGAAATAGAAGATTTTGATGTAAAAGCTTATGCAGCGGCAGAAGAAAAAATCAAGCCAAGAATTCCTTTATTAAAGATAAAAAAATTGAAGTTAAAGATGATTGTTGTGTTTGTTTTGAAAAATCAGATATTATAACATTTCCCTGCTTACATCGAATTTGTAACAAATGTGAAAAAGAGTTAAAGGATAAATGTCCAATGTGTAGAGCATTGATTACAGCACATATTATAATTTAATTATTTTCATTTCATTTTATAAATAAAATGAAAATAGTTATTGTTCTACTTTTCCTCTTATGTATTTCTTTAATAGGAAATATGATTTTAACAGGTTTTAATTTTATGCCAAGAAATGAAGAACATAAAGAAATAAATATTACAAAATTTCCGATGAATATATCATGCATGCTAGATTTAAATCGTTATTTGATTAAAAAAAATATATATGGTCACGTTTGTTATAATGAATGGATGGATTTATCAATTATAGATTTGAGATATTATAAAAATGGAAAAATAAACTTATCAAATGAAAATATTATTTTATAAATTTAAAAAATTTATAAAATTATATTGTACTTATCATTACTAATGCCTAACTTTGCTTTTAAAGCCCAAACATGATTATCTCATGATGAAAGTTAAGTCTTTTCAGATTCTTTAAATACAATATTTTATTTTTCATATTCTTTAATAATCAAATCAAATTCGCTCGCAGAAATATCTTCATTTGTGATTGCTTTTGATAAAAGATTATTAATAGAATTTAAACACGAATGATTATTGATTAAAATCTGCTGATGTTTTTTATATTTTTTCTTTAATTGTGGAACAAGAACTTTTCCAGTTATCCCGCCTAATGCTAAAATAACTGAAATGGGAATTGAAACAATATTTGTAATAATTCCTCCTGCGCCAACTGATGCAATCGTCGCTCCTGATATAAAACATGCTGTTTCTATCCAGTGAATTATATTTGAAGCTTTTTTATAATTTTTATATAATTTTGTTCTTTTATTTATTTTTAATTTTAAATCATTTTCCATTCTTTCAATCATATTTAATCTAAAGTCATTTTGATTGGGAATTCCATCAACGTTATCCATTTATTTATTCTAATAATAATTTAACACTAAATGGCGTATCAAACACTACATCTTCATCATTGTGATTTTTTATTTCAATTTTAATTTCCGAATATTGATATTGATTTATTTCAACTTTTTCTTTCGAAGAATATGCAGCCATATCTCCATATTTTATTCCTTTTGGAATAAATGTTGAAATTAAATTTGATCTCACTCCATTAACAAAATTTTTACTCGAATCAACAATATTACAATATATTCTATATTCTTGATGTCTTGCTAATTTTGGAGGAAGATTTCCTATTTTTGTATTTCTGATATATTCATCAGCACAATCTAATCCTAAAAATTCACAAAGTTCTTTTTGAAAATAAGGAACAAAACGTTCGTTATTTATTTTAACTTCAATTCGCCCTTGATTGTTCAAATATACAAATTCTACAGCATTATCAAAATCAATTTCTTTTAATTTGATTTGAATAATATCATTGAAATTTTCTAATGTATATAATCCTTCTGGAATAACAATATTTGCAGAGCTTACAATTTCATTTGAATCATCAACAATTGCATATCGCAAATTGTCAGTGTTCAATGATCGTTTAACATTGTAATATGTAAAAGGTAAATATGCTTTTTCAATTTTAACAGTGTCATATTTACTTACATCTTCTTTAAATCTTATATTTCTTGTATTGTAAAACAGAATATTCATTTATTTTATGTTTTATTTGTATGTCGTGTGAACTTTAGTTTTTGTCTGAGTATGAATTTTCCCAGCTATTTTACTTGAGTTTTTATTAATTGATTTTAAATTGAGAAGTAAAATTTTTATAACTGCTAACACAATTATTCCAATTGTTATTATCATATGTTCAGCTAAAAATCCGAAAATACTTGTTATAACATTTGCTATAATTCCTGCTATTGGAAATATAATAGATTTTATAAAATTAAAAATTTTTCCAAAAAAATTACTTTCTGGAGTATCTGGAGTTTTTTTAGCAGATTTTTTAGTTTCTTTTTTAACAGATTTTTTAGTTTCTTTTTTCGCAGATTCATGAACTTGTGTTTTTGAGCCTGTAAAACGATCAATTAATCCTCCAATTGCAGATAATATTGTTATAACTGCTGCAATAATTGTTACAATAGTAAATCCTCTAACACGAAATAATTCAGTTAGTTTAAATCTTAAAGGGATATTTTTTGTAGTTCTTAATGTACTTACATAATCATTTTGATATTCTTGCATTTTTTTACTTTGTTCCCTCAAAGTTCTTTGAATTGAAATAATTCGTTTCCTGTAAAATTCTTTATTATTGGTTTCAATTTTACGATTTTCTTCATTATATTCCAATTTCTCAAATTCTTTTTTCATATCAATTTTCAATTTTTCTATCTGATGTAAAATATTACTCAATTTTATGTATTCTTGTCTATTTTCTTTTAATTGATCAAAAATATTATGTTTATCTAAATTTTTTCTTAATCTTACAGCAGATTCTATTGCAGCTTCAGGCTCTGCAATATCAAAAGTTTCTCTTTGTCGTGGAGGATTATCCATTTCTTCGTGCATTGCATTTTGCTGCTCGGCATCTTCAATAAAAGTTGTTTCTTGTTGAGCTTGTTTATCTAATTTTTTTCCTCTTTTTTCTAATTCTTGAACTGTTTGATTTTTCATTTCTATTTGTTCTCCTTGAGCTTGAGCTTCAGATAATCTCTCGTTCCAACTTCCAGATCTTGGAATTTCAAGTCCTGTTTCAAGTCTAGGTGTTGCTCCAGGTAAAATTTTTTTTCTAAAAAATCTTTTAAATTCATAAGATCCTGCTCCTTTAATTGTACTTGCAGCATATGGGTCTTTATTCTCTTTTGTTAATTTGATAGCGTCATTGTCAGATGTTCTAAAATCGATATGGTTATTAACTCCTAAATTTAGTTTTGTTAAAATTTCATTTATATCATACTTAGGTATTATTTCACAATTATTTTTGTCCATGTAACGATTTAAAAATTTTTCTTTTATATCACGTTGTTCGTCTTCTCTCAATAAACTTTGATTAAATGTTGAAGGAATATCTCCTGATACATCTCCTGTTAACTCTCTCCCAGCTTCCTCATATCCTTCTAACTCGTCTTCTACATCATCTTTATCTTCCATACGATTCATTTCCATATCCATAGCTTCAGCCATTTATTTAATCAAATTTCCTAAAGCAGCTGATCCTATCACACTGCCTGCAATATACATTTGTTCATATTTTTTTTGAGGAACACTTGGAGAGTAAAAATTTGATAATTCAGGTTTTTTATTAATGTCATCATATTTTTGCAATGCATATTTCATATCCATAATATCTGATCTAGCTTGAAGAGATTTTTGTCTTTGTTCATTTAAAAAATCTATATGTTTAATTCTTCGTTGATTCCAAATAGTTGATTCCTTTTGTAATTTTTCTAACGCTAAATCATGCCTCTTTCTTTCTTCTGCAGCATTATTTGCATCTAATGCATGATATACTGCATTCCCCCCAATAAAAGCAGTAGCATTTGCAACTGCTCCAAATAATGTTGATAAAATTATACTCGCCATTATTTATTTAAAAAATATTTTTAAAAATTCATGATTAAAAATATTTATTTTTAAATTTGAAAATATTTATTCAAAAGGATTTTTTGTAGGCAGCCCTTCTGCTTCGAGCCATGTTTTTATCGCATCTGCAATTCCTATAACAACTGCCAATTTTAGAAAATTTGTAAAACTCGGATTGGAGGGATCGCCGATATTTGCTTTAAAAGCCGCTTTTGCTAAAACTGCAAATCCTACTGTTATTCCAGATAAAACAGCAGCATTCATTGCTACATTTCCTATTTGTTTTGGATTTATCCACTTACTCTCTTTAGACGCCATTCTTTATTTAATAATATTTTTTTTAAATGTTTAAATCATCACGAGGCTTTTCTTTAACAACATGTGTAATTTGTTTAGGAGCTTCTTTAATATTTGAAATATAAAAATATACAATGGAAATTCCCACAATACCCGCAGCTCCTATGCCTAAATATAAATAATTATTCTTTGGATCTATTTGTTCTTCATAAACTTTCTTTTTTCCTTTGTTATTCATTCCAAGCTGTTTGCCCCATTGAACTCGTTTAGGATCTTTTGGCTTTTCAGATTGCTTTGTTACTGTTTTTATTTCTGTTTTATCATCTTCCATTTATTTATAAATATTTTTAAATAATTGTTGTAATTATTATAAAATAATAATTATCATTATTAATTTATTATAATTATCATTATTTTATTATAATTATCATTATTATTTTATTATAATTATCATTATTATTTTATTATAATTATCATTATTATTTTATTATAATTATCATTATAATTATCATAATTATAATGAAATAATTATTCACGGCCAATTTAATTTTTTAAAGAGTTCAAAATTTTTAACATCTGAAGATGTAGTATTTACAGAATAACCATTATCTAACTTAAGTTTTTTCAAAATAACTTTATTTTGAAAAAAGTTTTTTCTACCACAACTATCTTCATTAAATTTGTTTTTTAAATCATCATAATTTTTAATAAATTTTTTTTGTAAATCATTATCAATATCTTGCTCTTTAATTAATTGTAAAAATTTATCTCTAGGAATATTCTTACCTGGATGTGTATAAGTTACATTCGATTCATACCCCATAAAGTTTACAATATAATTTGATTCTTCGACTCCGCAGTTTATACAAACAACTCCAACATCTATCCCTTGTTCACGTATAATAATATAATCATTATTTGAACAATTTTTACAACTCCACCCATCTAAATTAATCATTTAATTTTTTTACATTTTCAATTAAATCTTGTATATTTTTTTTCTGCAATATAAAGTTTAATTTTTTCTTTATAAATTTCACGTTCTAGTGCTGCTAGATAATAACAAAATAATCCAATTCCTAATGTTACTGTTATAAAATCTAAAAAATCTTCCATCTTTTATTTTATAAAAAATTATTCTTTCTCTTTTGAAACTGTTAAGATAGATTCAGCAGTATTTGATCCAATTGACATTGCTGCTAAAATTGTAGGATTCATAAACTGACCTAACTGTTTCTTAATTTCATTATTTACAATTATATTATCATTTAACTTCTCATGTAATTTTTGTTGTTCAACATTAGGAAATAAATATTTAACCCCTTGTGTATAACCAAATAACAAATTTTTAACCAAATCATCTGCTATTTGTGTGTTATACAATATCTGATATTCATTGTACATTTTTTCAATATTTTGTTCAGATGCTTTTTTAATTGTAGCTTCTGAAACTTTAATACCCAATTTTGACAACAGCCCTGATTTATACAAATTTATCAATTCTGATCGCATACTGCAAGAAGAAGTAATATCTTCTGCAAGTGTTTCGATATCATCTGCCATTTATTTTATAATATTTTATATTTTAAAGGAACTGTTCTGCGTAATAAAAGTTTTTTTCCTTCATCTAATTCTGAAACAATTCTTTCCTTTTCATCTTTGGGCAAACATCGATTTTCTCGAAATATTTGATCAAAAGACATTTGATCATTCATTGTATGAATAATCATATGTTTACAATTTTCTCGAAAATCCTTACAAATCGCGTTATATTTTTGAGTTATGACCCACGTGGAAATTCCATAATGCCGCCCACTGAAGGCCAATTCAGTTAATTTTGTACATTTATTTTTTGATTCCCAAAGATTAGCACAATCATCAATTATAAAAAGAGTTTGTAAATTTTCATCGTTAAAAATATTGATTGTATCTTCTAATGTGGAATTTAAATCAGTTTTTACTTTATTTGATAGATAAATGTAAATATTTTTATCATTATTTATAAAAAATCTATCTTGATAAGTTTTATTATAATTTATTGAAGGACAAAATATAACAATATAATCAAACTTTTCAAAAAATTCTTGTTCAAGTAAATTCAAAATAAAATAAGTTTTTCCACAATCTGTTATTCCTGATATCAACATATTAAA
>NMRB01003469.1:0-17540 GCA_002633025.1 Notospermus geniculatus | reverse complement strand
TTTCCCCTTTGTGTAAAATAGGTTAAATTCTTCTTTAGAATTAATCAGGTCAACAACACGAGATATGCTGTCTGGGTCAATCAGAATATAAAAACAACATCTGCCTTTATATACTGATTCACATTGTGTTATCAAAAGCTGGAACGTTAACGCGTCAACGCTTTTTAGTCACGTGATCTAAACACATCATCCTGCCTTTATACACTGATTCACACAAGTTCAAATCCGTAGTATTTTTTTCCCTCGGGCTTTCCTGTTGATTTGATATATTCATAGTTGGGATTTTTCTCCAATTCTTTTTTGATAATTGAAGTTGTAAACGTTGTGATGATATTTTCATCTCGATCGGCTAATGTTAATATCATCGCTTCGCCTCTAGTTGTTGGAATTTTTCGGATATCAATAATCTTATGCCATATGTTGGGTGGAACATTTTTCCAAGCTTCGTAAGTAGTTTTAATTTTTGATTCTAATTCCTCATTTGATGGAAAAATTTTATTGGAGAGATGGAAATAATTAAATCATGGTAAGGTGTGTAAATTTGGTCATAATCACAAATTTTGTGTGAATTTGAAAATGAAATTATTTTTTTTAAAAAAAGAAAATAATTTTAGATAAATTATTTTATTATGAAAAAATCACAAATTTACAAAATTACACAAATTTTTAATTTGTGTGATTTTGTTGATTTGTGTGAATTTTATTTTATTGGAATTGTTAACATTATATTATGAAATTATTTTTTTAAAAAAGAAAATACTTTTAGATAAATTATTTTATTATGAAAGAAATCACAAATCTACAAAATTACACAAATTTTTGATTTGTGTGATTTTGTTGATTTTGTGTAAATTTTATTTTTTGTAAATTTTATTTTTGTAAATTTTATTTTGTAAATTTGTAAATTTTGTAATTTGTAATTTTGTAAATTTTATTTTTGTAAATTTGAAATTTTGTAATTTTGTAATTTTGTAATTTTGTATTTTTTTGTAAATTTATAATTTTGTAAATTTTGTAATTTTGTAAATTTTGTAAATTTTGTAATTTTGTAAATTTTGTAATTTTGTGTTAAAATGTTTAAACTGAGTGAATAGAGGAATTTGTTTTAACTGAATGATTACTGGAAATTGTTTGAACTGAGATTTTAACTGAAATGAAATTTCAGTGTATTTTTGGCTGTGGGTTTAAATCCCCACTTTTACACTACTGATATACTAGGCCTACATGTGTGTGGGAACGCAAATGACGCTGACAGGGTAAATGTCGTCCTGGGTATATACAAAGATTACCCAGGATCCCGATATTAACTAAAACAATACCCTGGGTGTAGTTTCGGTAGCCCAACATCACCCAGCATCCGAAATCAGTGCCTAGGAACGAGCCCTATTTAGAAATCCCGTCGAATCTCGAGGTCCCGCGCCGCGGTACTTGTTGAGTGCAGCTGTTCGTGACGTTCTGCAGGCGGTCACGTGACCATGGGCGAGACAACCTCGAATCCAGGTGTCATACTACGATGCTGGGTGATGTTCGGCTACCGAAACTACACCCAGGGTATTGTTTTAGTGAAGATTGAGATCCTGGGTAATCTTTGTATATACCCAGGACGACATTTACCCTTTCAGCGCAAATGACAGGAAAAAGACACTGAATATAAAGGCATAATATTTCCACTATCAATATATTTGTTTAAAAAGACACTGAATATGTATTTGTTTAAAACCTCGTTACATCAAATTGTGATTAAAACTAGGCCTAGTAATTTGGTAATGTTCGCCGGACGCGGTTAAATATTCATCCGTATGCCCTACACAATTTTTGGAAATTCAGATTCAGGGCCTATGTACATAGAACGTTACCTTTCGAAAGTTAGACATTTCGGCGCAGAGGGTAAAACCAAACGAGAAAATTCATTAAGTTTTGCCAGAAATTGCAGAAATAACTACCACATAGGCTTGAAATTTGTAATGTGGGCCAATTCATTGAGAAATATGTGAAAAATGGGGTGTCATCGATGAATTTTTGAACATTTCTACTGTCTGTTAATCCACCTGTTGTTCGAGTGTTGAAAATCACCATTTTCTCGAAAAACTTATGGACGGCGCCCAATTTTTTCTCTCACAATTCTCAAAGAATTGGCCATCACCACATGTCTGCCAGATTTCAAGCCTTTCTGGCAGTTATCTGTAATTTCTGGCAAAACTTAATGCGTTCCCCTTTTTTTTTACCCTCAGCGCCGAATGGCCGACATTTGAAAGGTGTCCTTTCGAACCGGCACACCCGACGCCTACATGTACGCCTATATCTCGTTTTGTCAGATGAAACCGTGTTCTCAGGTTGTTGCATGCAAAACTCACCGATCGACGAAGGAGAATCTGTTCCGCTTGAAGGGTAATGTTTTCAGGCTGATGCAATTCGTACCTTCTGCTGGGGTCGCCAGTTGCAATACGTAAGATGTTTATGAACGACGACAGTTCAAAATCTAGGCTTCGTTTGTGTTCACCAATCACTTACCGTGCCATGAATGACCAACAAAAGCTGAAAGGGTAAATGTCGTCCTGGGTATATACAAAGATTACCCAGGATCTCAATCTTCACTAAAACAATAGCCTGGGTGTACTTTCTTTAGCCGAACATCACCCAGCATCGTAGTATGACACCTGGATTCGAGGTTGTCTCGCCCGTGGTCACATGACCGCCTGAAGAATGTCATGAACAGCACACTCAACAAGTACCGCGGCGCGAGACCGCGAGATTCCACGGAATTTCTAAATAGGACTCGTTCCTAGGCACTGATTGCGGATGCTGGGTGATGTTCGGCTACCGAAACTACACCCAGGGTATTGTTTTAGTGAAGACTGAGATCCTGGGTAATCTTTGTATATACCCTGGACGACATTTACCCTTTCAGCCCAACAAAACTGGTGTAGGCCTAAACAACGAAATAGCGTTTCGGACGGTAGGTGAATAGGAAAGAGTGGGCCGATATCAATTTGAAAGCACCAGTCAGCCTTGAATTGAAGTAGACAACATTGATCGTCAATGGTGGAAGCGTATGAAAGACGTTGACCTCATTAGGTATATAATTTTCGATAATACGTACATTGGTCTCTACACAGGTTGGCCTTTGGTTGAGCTTCGATTTCATGAATTTTAATATCGAGGTCATCACTCCAACAGAGGGTGCTAAGTTTACTATATTCCCATAAGATGGCACTCTAACGAGCTTTGAGACATCGTTTCAGTTTTTTTCATTGCGAATCCGGCTTTACGCTTCCAGCAATGACGAAGTCAAGATCTGAATGGAGTGTTGGGTGGCCATGTCGAATAGCGGAACCAGCGGAAACAGCGGAACTTGAAAGAAACAACATAAATATGTTGTTTTTTAAATAATCTTTAAAAAAGATATCTCTTACCATCGATAACATCATCTGGACGATTAGATAATCAAAAATGTAATTTTGACAAATAGGTTAAAATTATGATAACAAAAATGGTTTGCAAAGTAATCCTCAGCAATTTCCTGGTCATGACGTCAGTCACGTCAGACTAACAGATGAAGATCCGCCAACAGACCATTATCCGTGATTATCAACTAGGCCTAGGCCTACTACCAGATGAGCCTCCAAAATATGAGCATTTGTTTATCAGTTTATTTTGTATTTTTCGTGTTATGATATGGAGATAGCCACCTCCATGTCCATTACTAGCCCCAATAGTCCTAAGGCATGCTATGGCGTGTCAACTGCACTTGTCAAATCGAATTGTTAGGCGCCGAAAAAACTATAGTTTTTTCGGCGCCATGTAGGCCTACCGGTAGCGTAGGCTAGACCTAGCAAGCCTAGGGCTTACATGTAGGTCTCAATCCGCACACCATGACTGCAGCCGCGTGTTGCTTAGCAACACTGGGTCGCGTGTTGCTTTCAGTCAACAGCTAAACGAAGCAGCAACGAGTCACGTGTTCGTTCAATCGGCTGTTCCGCTGGTTCCGTTGTTTCCGCTGGTTCCGCTAATTCGACATGGCCGTGTTGGGTGCCGTCGCAAATGTTCTTCGTAAATTCGTCCCTACATTTTCAGTCCGACCAACTCCTCACTAACTTCCCACAATCTCTTCCCAACTTCGTCATCCGTGGCATGTGGTAGGAGCTTTTCTTCCTTACTGTCCCTGGAAATGATTTTTAAGATCATCCTTAAGTGTAATGCAGCTGTCAAGTTTAGGCACGGGCCCCCCTCCCCTCCCCAGTCCTACAAGGGGGCTCGCCCTAAATTTTGACGAGTATCTGAGGGCCAAAAGGGCCAACCCTGATGCCAAGGATGCTGTTTGCCAAAGAGACACAAGACAAGCTATCGGTGTAAATTCTGCGAGGAGTTCCGGTGCATTGGTAAACCCGAGGACAATTGCTGGTACAAGTGGCACCACCATGTCCAATACTGGCGCTCAAGTCTCAAGAAACAAGGTTGGCAGCTTTTTTGACACTTACTTTTCATTTATTCATATTTCCAGGTACATACAGCAAGGTTTTACAGGCATAAAACAATGATTTTCCGAAATTTCATTTTTGGGGTTGTCAGACAATGCAGACTGCAGACTTGAGGCCGGTTATATTCGCAGAAATTAGACGTTGACAAAACAAAGACGGATGTTACAAAATCCGAGACGTGCTTTAAGAAAACAGATTTGATCAAAGATGTTCTTTAACAAAACAGAGACGTTTAGCTGTGATTTGGAGTCGTTCACAAAGGAGACGTTGGGTGCTACTGGAGTCGTTGGGGTGTCTTATCAGAGACGGTCACATTTTTCAAACGTAGCGATAATTTTGAATGGTACGCCATACACAGACGTTGTCATGATTTGGAGTCGTTCATTAATGAGACGTTGGGTGGCGCTCGTGGCAGTTAAAGGTGAATTAAAGGCCTTATATACCCCCGTCCAGACAAGTTTTAATGAGGTCGAATTTGGTTGGATGTTGGTGCATGATGATGCCACATAACGCCTCAGCATAAATTAAGATAAAAGGGGGCGGAGCGATTGCTCTCTTGAAAATCAGTTTTTACTGTAGTTGAGCCCTGTGGGTTAATATTTTTTTATTTCCTTTGCAGTGGATTAGTACTAGGATGTATCTACGAAACGTCTGGCGCAAAACTAAAATAATAGGTGACGCTGCTGAGATATTAATGCTTTTACGTTTTTGGTCATATGTTCTGAATGGGTTAACATATTGACCTAATTCTTGTACATTCATCATAACCGTCGCTAAGAACTCCTCACCCACTGCCTCCAATAACCGTCGCTAGTTAAACAGTCAAAAGGGGCATTCAGGTCCTGATCCATTTCACACATGACAGGACCCTATTTACTATTGGCTGCCCTCATTACTATGTGCCGGACCTACATGTACTTATGACCGCCATTCACTTTTCAGAATGAACACCACTAAGATAAAGCTGGTTGGCTGCGTGGAGCGGCGAAACACTACAACCATGGTCAAAGTTATGGTCGGTGAAGAACCTGACATCTACACGATGTTTTGAACAGCTTTTCGGATAATCCCCTCAACAGGATGAACTACTACATCCTTATGAACGCGAAGGTCATAAAGGAACAACACACGATTCGATTGGAAAAAAACAGCGAGGTATGAAAAATGATTCCTGATAACAAATCGTCATAGCGGCGAAAAAATAATTTTCACGTCTTCCGATGTAGGGCCTACTTCAGAAAAATATTAACTGATCTTTACCATTTGCATACTTCTTTACTCCGTGTCGCTTTTTCAGATTCTGGATACAAAACCATTTACTGTCGATGCCAAAACCGAAAAGGACTTTCTAAAAGCTCCACTAGCAGAAAAAAATCAGAGACATGGGGACAATGCCCTCCAACCGAAGGGTATCAATCATTGGTTAAGTGACCGACGTAGTTAATATTTTCAATGTTTTTGCCCTCGCCAAACGCCGGAACACAAGGCTATCCAGCAGTGGACAAGACCCTATTTCGGAGGGATTTCCGTTTCAAAACGAATAATCGCAGATGTCAATCAGATGATTTCCCATCGGCCAAACAGTCGGTTTCCACTCCTTTCTTTCGACTTGTCCACTCGAACATTCTCCAGCCAAAAAATCTAAAATGCCAACTGAAATACGTTTATCTTCACAGATTTCAGATTTGCAAACTTCCTCAACGATGCTAAGCGTCCCACGAAAAGAAAACTCGTGCCCCTGACCGACGGTGACACGGTCGTAGGAATAAAGTTCTGGAATGAGTCAACAGATCTAGTCGACGGCGATTTGGCCAACAAACGTATCAGAGTTTCTAACGTAGAAACTGGCGACTACCAGGGGAAAACGTGCCTACAAAGCACGTACGACACCGTCGTGGAAGTAAGCCTACCATTTTTAAGCCCAGTTGTCAGTGAACTGACGGAAAGATCCCATGTCGGGCCACTCGGATCAGAATTGACGGCCCTCCTCTACAAGGAAATATGCATAACATAACGGGCACAAATGGTTGCCACACATTCCCGAATTTTAGTAATGGGTAAGATTTTCCGGCAAGACGGCAACAACAACATCGATCACAGGAAAATGACTGTCCGTACCTATGAATGCGGCACGGTTAAGACTTTGTATTGTCGTTTTCGGAAAATCGTACCTGTAGCCTACCCAGCTATATTTAACCAATAAGACTGTTTTGACCTTGACCACATTTCTTTTTCTTCAGGTCGAAAACGACGAAATAAAGGCAAACGTTACCATCCTTGGGACGACGGCAACCAAAGCACTGCTGAAGCCCGAAGGACAGAAAGATGCCATACTGTTTACAACAACAGAATAGTACATAATCGGCAAACTACAGCCAGCAACGGAGGCCATAATAATGTACATGGACTCCACTAAGGAAACTGTTCAGGTGAGTTGTTGATCATCGTTAATAGTTTACCCAGTGAATGCAGGGTTGGCTCTACCAAATACTTTTTTAGCCAGAGTAAAGAAAATCCCTATTGTTCAATAGTGTGTTCAATAGGGATTTTCTTTACTTTGGCTAAAAAAGGTAATGGTAGGTCCAACCCTGAAATGTCCTGGTAGTAGTGGTTGTAGCCGGACATTAGTGAGGTTTCGCACCCTTACGAACTACGAAAACTAAACACGAAAATCGAGTTCGTGTTCGTATTTCGTACTTCGCAAAATATATTTAAATAGAGATCGAGTTTCTAACGTGAAAGACATTGCTTCCAACCAGAATCGAACCCACGGACCCTCGCATAAGGCATCAATCGCCAGCACTGAGGGGCAGCACGCAAAATATATTAATATTAATAATATCTCGTTATATTCTACATAGATGCGGAATCACTGCCTCAACTTGTTGGCAAACAGCCAGTTCTCAGACGTTCGGAAGAAACATTCTCCTTTGAAGACGTCCACAGGTTTCTGATTAAAGAAGATGTAGGTCCTGAAGAAACAGATTCTGTTGTTCTCTCAGGGGTTAAAGAAACTGTTTCATTTATTGTTGACACGAATAAACTTGCGAACATCAAAGATCTTGCGGCAGACGACACAGGTAAATGGGGGAAGCACCGGTGCCCCAAAACCATTTTGTCCGTGATTGAGGGGACTTTAACAAAGGTAGACATTACGCCAGGTACCAACTGCCTCGCCATTACGCAGAGCACGAGAGTGGTGCCCTTGTACACTCTTTATGACTTGTCAACCTCTCCCCCGAAACCACAAAGGTATGCGCTCTCCTACCATCGTCTGCTTGGCAATCCAACATGCATACAACATACACCGCACGGCAATTCAAAAAAACGCCGCTCCCAACCTTACGTTAGAACGAAGCCAAGCGTGCTTAAGGCAGCACAGGAGGAAGTGCAAACAAAGAGGCCAAAGGTGGTCATTTACGATGTCAATCGATCTCGTTCCTCTAAATACGGGCCAGGCTCCGTGGGTGACATCTTGTACTCAAGGCAACAGATGTACCGGGGTATGATATAAAACGTAACAAGCCTGGTGGCTACAACATGTACAAGGGTTCGCGGCCAAAGGGCTAAAGTTGAGGCTGACAATAGTAGTAGGGTGGGTTTGGGGGAGGATAACTGGCTGGCATTGCTGTTTGAAAATGAATGAAATGGTCCATGGACCATGTGCTCACCTGTGCGAATGTTCCCAGGCAAGCCTTGAGTTCCAGGTAAACAGCTGGAGTACCCAGACACCCGGATCACACCAAGTTAAAACATATGGGGTCAAATAGCCACGAAAAGTGCCACCAAATGAAAAATTGAAAGGGTGCATACCAAAACGACCTAAGTCAGACTTAGGCTGTTTTGACATGGTAGCACTACAACGATCCTCATACCTTTCCCCGTCCACTTATCATATGGTTTGCCTACAGGTACTGCCCTCTTTTATTGAAAAATACAGGTAAGCTTGTGACCCAGTGCAAAAATGACCTAAGTCTGACTTAGGTTGTTTTGGTCCGAACAGTTGCTGACTTAGGCTATTGTTGCATGCAGCTCTCCATAAAAGGAGATGGGAAACGACCCAAAACCCAGAAAATTGTCTGCTACAGTGAGTGAAGGTCATTAGTGTTTGGGGCATTAAACAGCAACTGCTTGTAATCAATGACTATGGTACAGGGTTTTTAAGAAAGCCGACTTTGAAAGATTTCCAAATTGTGAACGGATAAAAATGTCCGATTTTGTTGTCCATGACTTAGGTTGTTTTGGCATGCAGCAAAATGTGTGTGTTGTTAGGCCTGCTGTTGTGTACAAAATGATACTGGCAGCATTCTTATTGCCTTGAATCAACTGTAAATAATGATAATGTGACAATAGGCGTATATTATGTGGAATATATCGCTTTATTGGCGATTCTGTATTGATGCATTGGCAGATCATCGTTCTGTAGTCTACCGTCACACTAGTATAGGCCTGCCCTAGGCCTGTGCACTATGCAGCTGTGGAGGCCTACTATAGGCCGTTTTTTACACAATATTCTTGCAATAATGTTTCGGTATCTTTGGAGTGCCTGTAAACTTCAAATTCTGATGATTGTGGTGGTTCACCTGTGCAAAAAAGTATCGGTAGGCCGTAACAGTAGGCCTCATCAATTTCATGACGAAGTGTCACTGTACGTGGAGTGTTCTGAATTTCGCGGGCTATGTTGTGGAGCGTAAACACGAAGTCCATTTTAGAATCGTTCTGTTTGTTCCCTTTGTTCCTGCATTTGTGGGCACAACGTGTGACTTGATTATATTGGAACATGAAATACACGGTTTTGTGATAATCTAATAAACCTGTGACCGCTTTAAAATTGTAGGCCTACATGTACATGTACTTTCGAATCAAGTTTGTCTCGGTGGTCCTATTACATATCTCTAGTTTACAGTTGGCTTCCCTTGTTTTCAGAACATGGCAAAATATCAGCTGAAAGATGTACTTACTTGACGAAGTTAGATGGAGTTACTTGACGAAAGTTCCGGTCCCAGTGATGATGAGAATGATCCCGACTACGATCCCTCTGAAGGGAGTGACTCATCAGACAATGGGGTTACCAGCAACGCAGACGTTAACAATAACATTTCAAGCTCGTTAAATTTGAAAAAAATAGTTGAACCAGAAAAAGTACCAGAACCACTGCCAGCTGGAGCAGTTGTCGTAGCAGAGACACTAGAACCCGTGGAGTTTGATGGAAATACTTTAGTGGTTAAGTTAGAAATTAGACATGTTGCAGCTGAACGACGGTCTCCTCGTACTGAACCTGAAAGACAGCCAGATGCCACATTGCAAATTCAAAAACAATCCCAGAATTTGGTACCTCAGGCTGTCCGTCAACAGGGCGTTGGTGATATGGCCCAGCCACAGTCTGTTGTTGAACTGGATCAGGTGCAGAATTATGTTTTTGAATTGGACCAGGCACAGGCTGTTGTTGACGCGGATCAGGATGTTGTTAATAAAGACCAGCCACAGAATGTTGTTGACATGGATCAGGTGCAGGATTACGATTTTGATGTAGACCAACCACAGGCTTTTGTTGACGTGGCTCAGATGCAGGATGTTTTTAGTCTGGCCCAGCCGCAGGCTGTAGTTGATGTGGATCAGGTGCAGGATAACGTTTTTGATGTAGACCAGCCACAGGATGTTGTTGACGCGGCTCAAATGCAGGATGTTTTTGGTCTGGCCCAGCCACAGGTCGTTGTTGATGTGGATCAGGTGCAGGATAACGTTTTTGATGTAGACCAGCCACAGGATGTTGTTGGCGCGGCTCAGATGCAGGATGTTTTTGGTCTGGCCCAGCCACAGGTCGTTGTTGATGTGGATCAGGTGCAGGATGTAGTTGATGTACACGCAGACCCCCCAGGGGATGGTGATGGTGAGTTTTAGCCTTATGATACATTCCTAGAAAAACAGCTTTTTGAAAAGGCCGTGTGACTGCTGGAAGATGGAATGTACTTGGATTGCCATTTTATTTCAGATTTCCTGAAGAAACGCAAAACTCGACAACCAGAAAATTGGAAACGCAACATCAGCAAAAAGAGAAGAACGGCAGGGCAGGAATACCTCAACTATAAAAGTGAAGTTGTTATGCCGAGGAGACTCCTACCTAAGGAGTGCCGCAGAAAATGTTTTGATAAATTGGGAGTTGATTCCAATAGAATATTCCAGGAATTTCACAGAATGACCAGTCGAGAAATCCAAAACCAGTACTTGTTTGGTTTGGTGGAACAAAGTACAGAGAAAAAACAAGGGAAATCAACAAAGAAGCGAGATCGATGCTGCCCATATCAATATTTCTTGAAACGGCGGAATGGTGAAAGGACTGAAGTCTGTGCAGGATGTTTCCTTCTGATTCATGGTATAGACAGATCGCGAATGAGACACTTGTTGGGCAGTGACGAGCATCTTTCGCCTCAGCCAGACAAACGAGGGAAACGCACACCTCACAACCAAACAAGTGAGGAGACCATCACAAAAATTAAAAGCCATATCAAAAGCTGTGGCCCACAGAAGTCTCACTACTCCCAACGCGACAACCAAAACACTCGGTACCTGCCTCACAACCTTAACATCAAACGAATGTGGAAATCATACGTAAAGGAAAGTGAACCAGATGCCTGGGAGGCTTATCAGGGTAGCGGAAAATTCAAGGGTGAAGTGACTGAGCGGAAATATAGAACTGTTTTTAACACATACAGCATTGCCTTTGGATTCCCACGTACAGACACTTGTTGTACTTGTGACTTGCTGAATGCCAAAATCGCTGCAGAATTGGATGCAGAGAAGAAGCAAACGTTCATGGATGAAAAAGGAGCCCACCAAGATTTGGCAGACCACGGATATGAACAGATGGGAGATGATGGAATTCAGGCTAGGGCGTCGAGGCAGAATCCGGAGAGTTCAATCGATATGTATAGTTTCGATTATCAGCAAAATCTGATGGTACCAAACATGACGCACAGTGATATGTACTACGCCAGGCAGCTGAACGTCTACAATTTTGGTGTACATGACCATGTCACTGGTGACGGCTTGATGTATATATACCCAGAAACAGTTGCGAAAAAAGGTGGAGCAGAGGTATCTTCTTGCCTGAAGAAATTACTGGATGGTCGTGAAACTGCCAGTAATAAGTGCATATTCTATTCAGATGGCTGTGGAGGAGAAAACCGAAATCGTGACGTTGTCTGTTTCTTTCAGAGCCTGATACAAAAAGGGCAGTATGAGAGCATTGATCATAAAATATTAGTCAGGGGCCACACTCGTTTGGCAAACGATCGGGACTTCGGATTAATAAAGCAAAGGTGTGCAGTTGAACAAATTTTCACCCCGGCAGATTATGCCAAAGTCATTCAAGACGCAAGGGACTTCCCCAGGCCATTCTCAGTCACGCACATGGCCAGTAATGACTTTTGGGACTACAGGAAACTTAGTCAGAGTAGTATAAAAGTACAGTTCAAGGATCAGAACAACCAAAACGTTCAATTTTCTAAAGTCAGGTGGTTCAGCTATGGAAAGAGTCAAGAGGTTGACTGGGAGACGGGAGCGGAAGTTGAAATTGAACACAAGAATATGGTGCGGTGCAGGTACACATTTGACAAAAAAGAGTCGTGGAAGAAGGTTGACTTTTTGAAAAGAGGGGCATTTACCCAGGAGCTTGCTCTGAAGTATACAGGATCAATTGAGTTGAGCCTACAGAAATGGCGGGACATAACAGAGCAGATACCCTACATTCCAGATCTGGATAACAGGCGCTATTTTGAGAACTTGCCACATCAACACGATCCACGTGATGACAGTGATGAGTCGGAATACTGCGATGATAGTGACGGTTAAGGCAGTTCAATGCCGAGACTGATTGCTCCAGGGTTGGCAAGTGAATGTGGTTCCAGTGTCAGATCTATTTTTGTGGTGCCAACATGATCAGATTTGCAACTAAAAAGTTCTCTGATCATGTTATCTGGTTAACAAGGTACGGTACCGATACATTGTTGGTAATCGTCACTGTGAATTCAGTTGCTTTTAAACTTTCTGTCATTTTGCCATTGTTGTTTGATGTTGAGGTGTTGCTCTGAACTTGGACCTATCCATTACTCTTCGTGTTTACACCATTGATGTTCTTGATGTTTCATTGTATTGTCTGTGAATTATTGGTCGTTTTACATTTTGAGAAGTTACAATAAATTTACAATATTATTTGCAAAGAGTGTCCTAAACAACGCTTTATATAAACACCAACCGGACATGTTGTACATTACTAACTTCAAACCTGTCACAAGTGACTCACTTCCCATGGCATAAACAGCCAGGCAGATGTGAGTTTTTTCAGTATAAAGTGTATTCAGTAACCAAATTTGAGAGGCCAACTTCCAATGATAGATGAAAAATGACTTAGGTTGTTTTCGTGGGGGAAAAATCATGACTTAGGTCATTTTGCCGGGGAAAAATACTTGACCTAGGTTGTTTTGCCTTGTAAGTACCTGTCTCAAAACAGAAAACGCCCATTATCTCCCAGTGTTATTATGTAAAAAGTGTTCCTGTTTCACAAAATGAAATTACCCACGCCTCTGTACGTTCCAAAATATATTTTTCAATTGCTATCCAGAGAGATTAAAAAAATAATGTTTTTTGGCTTTCCTGAAAAATGGTCAAAAGTGACTTACGTCGTTTTGGCATGCAACCCTTCAATTGTGAATTTTGACCTCTGTGGCCTTGAAAAGTAGGCCAAAACAATGATGTAACCTCTTTTGATGCACGGATGATGAAAATTTGGAGACGATCCAGATGTTACATGTAGTTCAGGAATTATATGAAGTTGAGTTTTCATTTTTGCCACCTGGTAGCCAAGCTAACAATCGAATCAGACTCAAAACTTGGTGTCATAGGTCAACTGACATAGGGCTGTATATGTACATGTACCAAGTTTCAGGACAATGCTCTTTACAGTCACGAAACGTGCAACCAAATGGCAAAGTTTCAAACTTTGCCTGTGTGACCGTGAAAAGTAGGTCACACAGCCGTTATCACAAACCCGTTATATACCGGTATGTCATGTATCCTCATTAGATACACCTATGATAAAAAATTGGAGACGATCCAGTCATTAGTTCAGGAGTTATTGCACTTTTTGCACTTTTGGTTTTAGCCACCTAGTGGTCAAGTCAAGAATCGAATCAGACCAAAACTTGGTGTCACAGGTCATTTATATGTACCAAGTTTCAGATCAATAGCTTCAGCGGTTAGAAAACGTGCCCTGCTAACGACAACGACGGACGACGACAACGAACTTGCTAACGCACTTTTTGGTGCCACTGCAGTGAATCCTTGAGCCAAGTACTGATTATCAAGATACAAATCTTCATTCACAACCATGTCTACAACCATTCGGATCCTTATCTCCAAGTGCTTATCCTCAGTTCCAAATGCTGCAAGGCTCCCACATCTGGGCAAACAATTCCCATCTGCTATGACACTTATGGCCTCCATTTGTCCTCCTAAATCAGACGGAATGTCATTTTGAGCCTTGCTGTCAACCTTCAGTAGATCACCATGCAGCCCTAGTGGATTTTCATCCAGCAGAGGTATGTCATCAATTTCTGGCTTAATTTCAATGCATAGATTCTTCACATCTTCCTCCTAACAATTTGTTCTTAAGGCCAAAAAAGAATTTCCCTCTTTCTGCATCAGACCAGCTTCTTGTGGAAACGGTAGTTCTGTGATGGGAAGTGATCTCATTGTTATTCACATCACATGCATTTGACATAGCCCTTGTTGCAGAACCGGTAGTTCGCTGATGTGCTGTCCTTTTCTTCATTTTCTTCGCAGACGTGGCCCTTGTTGTGGAAACTGTAGTTCTTTGATATGGTGTCTTCTTACTCTTTTTATTCACGTCACATGCATCAGGCACAGCGAGATGATGCTCTTGCCACTGTGGAACGTACTGTGCATTGTCACAGTAATCCTTGTCGTCAATGCAGCCTGCACAATAACAACTAAGAGTTCGGGTTTTCAAATGCCCTGGAGAAATCTCCTTGACGCAATGAATAGACCTCGTTCCCTTTATTCCAACAGCAGGTTTTCTTGGTCGATTTCTATTGATGTCCCCTGCCTCTACATAGAAGAAAGTTCTTGGGTTATGGCAGCAACTAGCTTCTTTTGGAGCAATGGTCTCGTTTTTGTTTAGGAAATGAAACAGCTGTTCAGCATCTTGTATGACTTCTTCACGTGCGACAACAGCATCTCTGGCAGCTTTCTTTACCACAGCGCCAAGTCCATCACATGGACTTTTCCCATGGTTTGATCCAAAGTACGATCGTTCAATTGGAAATCCGAAGTCCTCACTTCCATGACAAATCCATAAATGGTTCTTTGCTCTTGAATTGGCAGGCACATCCATCCGTGAACTGAACCTGACGAGTTATAGCTGTTTTTGCAGAGAGGTGCTGATTTGCCATGGTCATAAAGTGGTGGACAGAAGAAGCATCATGTTCCAAATCATTAGAAATGAAAGCCAATGACTCCTTGACAACTTCCCTGCAGTTCTCTGTCGGGCAACGATGATAAGCTACTACCGGGAACAAAGTTGCTTGAGCATAGCTCCAATGAGCTCCTTGAATTTCATCTTGAGAGTCACACCGATAATTTTCGGGTAGTTATTAAGTACGGAACGGAATCGTGGTTGCAAACGGAGTGTAAAAGACTCTGTAAACTGGAACGGAACAGAGCTAATATTATGGATAGCGCTGTGCTGTGAAGTTGGGTTCGTTCTGTCATGTTGGTATGGAGCTCGATTCTTGGGTCGCGCCGTTTACTTTGCTGGTGTAGTGCTTTTGTGGCGGGTTCGATTCTATATTGGGGTTAATATGGAATTCCCTTTTGCCATTGGGATGGTGTATTACTTCAGTGGTTGATTTGATTCTTGGGTCTTGGCGGTCACTCTGGTAGGGAAGGCCTACACCATCCCAATAACCATGACGGCTAGTATAGAATCGAACCAACCAACCACTAAAGCACTAGCCCACCAGAGTGACTGGTAGAAGAATCGAACCCACACAACTAAATAATTGCCTTATCCCAGTTACACTAGGTGGTGCTACCCAATAACTGAACCAATCACCAACAGCACTAGGCCTACCCAACCCCAATATGGAATCCAACCCACCACGAAAGCACTACACCAGCAAATATATTTGCAATACCGTAAAGAGTTGAGCTCACCACAAACATGATAGAACGAACCAACATAACAGCACGGCACTGTCCATTTGAAATGAAATGAAGATTAACTTTGTTCCGTTCCAGTTTCAGGGTCAATCCGTATTTTACATTCCGTTTACAACCACGATTCCGTTCCGTTCCGTTCCGTACTTAATAACTACCCATAATTTTCTGCAAAGTCTGCAAGGAGCACTGACATCCCATCTGGTGGATTTCCGGTACTTTTCATGCTGCCATGAAGCAATGAATGCATGGTTGGCGTATTCTTCCATTTCATAACATAGATCTTCAATGAGGACGTCCACTGTTTTTTTTTCAACTGTGTCAAGCACCTTCCTCTTCATAATTCGGACTTTTTCCTCTTCCTGCTTATTGTCCTTTATCGTGAAGGTTTTCTGCCGCCACTCATTCCATTTGCAATAAAGACTTCCAGCTGACGATGCAAGAGGCTTCAAATGTTCCCTGAGCTTTTTGACACCACACCGTTTACATCTGCGTTCAATGCATTCCTTGGCTGGATGGTAACCTTCGCAGTTGCAGACAGTTATGTTCATACATTTAGCACGGTCTGATATTTTGGCCCAATCCTGCATCAAACACACCCTGTTCAATACCTTCAGTTTTAGATCAGCATTCTCACATTTCTCACAAAGGCACTGGTTAGTTCGACTTTATTCCTGCAAACTACGTGTGTTGGCCGCAACTTTCTGACGACGTAACACCTATTTTTCTGCCACTTTTTTTACATACATTGCATGCAGACGGGAAGTGGTGAAGTGAAGGCCTCGCCTGGCTTTTCGGTCTTTCTTACTTTCAGAGTGTACCAACTTTTTGTATGGAAGAATGGTTGCATTATCTTCATAGAATTCTTGGACCGAGGACACCACTTCATCTGACAAAGCATCGGACCTCTTTTTGCGGCGGGCATCATCCTGCTCAATCCTACTGTTCTTGCGTCTCACCAGCTGTGACCACTTCAAAGTCGAGGCATTCTTGGGCATCATTCTTATGAGTTTTCTTCTATATGACATTGTTGCCTAGTCACGCTTTCCTTTTAATATGTTTACTGTCTTGGTCACATTTTTCCCAGTAACTAATTCAGATTTCACATCTAGGCTGTTAAATAGACCGCTTTCATCACCCAATTTCCTTTTACTAGGGGACGCCCTATATATCAAACCACCCATAACTCGTAACCACTTCTTGGGTGCAGAAGATAACTTCTCTTTGGCCCTTGAGATCGCCTTTTGTTTGGCTGCATCAGTAAAGAAGTCGTTTGATTCTGCTATATCTGGCATGGTATCCTCAACTTTCTCCAAGATACACATTAGGGACACACACCGCATGAGCTACTGCAAAATCTTGTCCGCAGTCAGGTGTACTTCACTGCGGACAGAAATTAGGTCATCCAGGTGTGCTCTGTGTATTTATATATCGTGGTATGCAGGGCTGGTCTAATACATTAGTTTCGCAGTAGCTCACGCGGACTGTGCCCCTTATGAGAAAAGCACAAAATTGACACACAAAATGATAATAAGCAAGAAGTCAATCTCCAGAATTCACGAATTTTCGACCCCAATCGGGGTCTTTTTCAAGTGGAACTTTACAATCTGAAACTCTAGAAAAGACTGAGCTGAAACCCGAATGTAGAACTAACACCTGTGTAGACAGGATGAGTAGGCAATTAAGGAAAGAAAAGTGTCCAAGCACCACGGGTGGTTGCTGGACCTAATTAAGCGAGTGGATGTAATTAAGGAAACAAAAGTGTCCAAGCCGCATGGATGGCTGCTGGACCTACTAAAGAGAGTGGATGTAATTAAGGAGAAACTG
>NMRB01003468.1:36742-61964 GCA_002633025.1 Notospermus geniculatus | reverse complement strand
TGATCACGGTGTCCGCCTCTTCTTGCGTGGATACTCCTGCAGTCTGTTTGAGGATACCGCCTCATGGGTGGCGGTGATAACATGTCCTTTATTATTCTCCAACAGTTTTTTTGCCAAATAGAGAGTAAGTTGGCTCTTTGTCGATGTGCTTCCAAGAAAGACTTTTGCATCGTCGATTTGGGTATCATCTTTTACTTTGATAGGTTTCTTCCCATTTCTTCGCACACGAGTCAACTGCTTAGTGACTGCTTCACTGTAATTTTGTTCGTTCAGGAACTCGACTTTTGCAAATAACGATCCGACATGCTTAGTCGTGGATGGAATGGGAGTCCTGCAAGCAGTATTTGTTGTGATATCCTGCTCTGATTGTAACTCCCTGGCAAGTGAATTCGTCAAGGCCATTTCTAGCAAAGCCCGGAACTACGATGTTGTGCGTGTTGTCTTTGATAACTATGCAGTGAAGCAGTCACTAAAGCAGTTGACTCGGGTGCGACTTACTGGCCACATACAAGGAAAGTCGAAGACTTGTCTTCATTCCTTTCTGAAGGCAGATGTCGAGATTGTGGATGCCATAGGCTAGCTGGGATCGGATATGCTCATCGTGAACCCCATAAATTAAAATGGGAGTTATTCAGGAAGCGTGAATTTGAAAGGTGTGGAAAAAACCTACCTCCGACACGAGGTGCTTGGATTGAACATATAAAACGGGCACATTACTAAGGAATGATCTGGGAACAAGCCCTTATTGAGCAACGAGATGTTCCAGTCCCATCAGAACTTGGCTGGGTATTGAAGGGTGACATACTGCTACCTGAGCTTTCAAAAATGTCACCAGCTCCAGACTCTGTAATTGAACTTGTCCGTTGCTCATGTGCGTCCACCACATCAGCATACTCAACGGAAAGATGTACTTGTTTGGCTAACGGACTTGACTGCACTGAACTCTGCAAGTGTTCCGCAGACATTGATGATTGCCACAACGTATTTCGTTTGGTAGAAGATCAATCGTAAAACCTGACACAGGACAATTGCAGCTAACAAGAACATACTCCATCTGCTTGGTCGACCCCGAAAACCTAGGGATAGGCTTTGGAATCATCCTTCTATCTTCTTTAGGTACAAAGATATGGGCGAAAACAGGTAATCAATGGCGGCCATCTTGGATTTCAATATGGCGGCCAACCGATGAAAATTCCAATGGCACCATCTGATTGGTTGACCCCAAAAACCTAGGGATAGACGTTAGAATTAAGTCACTATCATCAATAATTTCGGGGATATGGCCCAAAATATGGAGATTTTGGCAGCCATTTTGAAATCCAATATGGCGGTACTTCCGGTGACGTGAAAATTTGGGAACATGCCTTTCCGGATACCTTGGGTGGTCAACATTATCTCCTGAAAATTTCAAAGAATGTGTATGATTTTGCATATAAATTACATAAGGTGACGGACTATTGTATATAAGCTTTTGATTCTAAATTTCAACTCGCATTGTAGCACATTCTAAACCATAAAAAGCATTCACTGACTTCAAAGCTGTGGAAATTTCCCGGCAGAATTTTTGTTCTCTCACAATGTGTCAAAGGTTACATTTCAGTAGACGATTCTCGAATTCGCAGATCTGCGCACTTCTGCCGAAATTGCAACCACAACCTCGATCTGAAACCAGCAGACGTGACGCAACCCATGATTCAGCAATGGTCGACTCTGACGCAACGTCGTCGAAGTCACTGTCATGGGGTTCTCTGCGTCACGTCATTCAGGTTCAGACCGAGGTTGTGGTTGCGATTTCGGCGGAAGTGTGCAGATCTTTCTCGTTTACGTCAATTTGAGAATTGTCTATCTGTTTACAATCTTTTTGACCTCAAATACATGAGACTGATTAACAGTAGAAATGTTATCTCAGAGAGACGGTAATTTCAAATAACATCATAATGAGGTTATCGCCACGGAAAGATGTCGCTGCGACCGTATCAGGCCTTTTCATTTTCTTCAGGACGTCATCTCCGTGGCAATACGAGGTGCAAGCATGAAGCCACAACGTCACAGTAGTGTGATTGTTGACGTTCCGTACAACGTCACAGTGGAAAAGTTGATATAGTCGCAGCGCCATCTAATGATAGAAAAAGAATTTCTCCATTCCTCTTTCAAAAACCTTTCACGTTTTGATAAAAATGTGAACGTTGTTGTGCCAGATGTGAGAGGTCGTGGGGTCAAACCCCGCAATGAGTCAAACCCCACAATGAGTCAAACCCCACAATGAGTCAAACCCTGCAATGACTTCCCATGAAGAACAAATACCGAGCATTCCATCATAATTTTCTATCTTTAGTATTATAACTGAACTTATGTGATGTTTCATATTTCATTTATAATTCAGTTCAAACTTGATTCTTTTTGTTGTGTGTGTAGGCTTCCTGGTGTTGCTTTTAGACCGTGAAGCCCTGTGCAAAAATGTCAAGTTCTGCTTCGTTGCAAATTTTTTTCGATGGTGTCGTGCAATGATACTTTGTACTTTCCATCATGAGGAAATCAGGCAATAGCACACCGCCCGGTTTCTATTTTTACCAGCGAAGGTCGGACAAATATTAGATAACAAGTAGACTTTACTGAGTGACCACATTGTCGATGGTGAGACAGGACAAAAGCAGGGTCGGACAAGCACAATGAAATAGACACGTCCGACGTCACTCGGGCGGTTCGCTATTTACGGTCCCTAGCAAGAGATTGACCCTTGATTTCATTGACCCTTGATTTTCTTGTTGGGTGGCAAGTAGTTGTTTTTGAGAGGAAAGAAACAAGCAAATAGGCCCCAGATGGTCCTTGTACAGCACATGTGATCATAGGGTCTATGCTAGATCACGTCTTACAATGCCTGAACCTGACTGCCTTCACTGGCTGCCGATATCTACATGTATTGGAATTGACTACCAATTACAAAAGTTGCGAGGGGTGCCCTTGCCTATTTGGTTGGAGGAGATACTTTAAGCCTAGCGTACATCGGCCTTGCGACTGGAAGCAACTGAATGCAACAGTTGCTGTCAATGTATTGCACGCGTTTCTCGCACATTGGTTACGACAGGTCATGGCGGCAACAAGTGGCACAATCCAGTCTTCAATCTGGAGCGCACACATCAGACAGGCAATGGTACTGAATGCTATATGGAAAATGTCGATGTCTTCTGATCGGACCACTCGGGAGTCATGTGATAAACATTCACGTGACAGGTGTGCTCCACAAACGAGGAAATTCATTGCCAGCGCGCATACATTGGACGCGACTGAAGACGACTAGAAGCAACCGTTGGCAACGAGTGGAACATGAGCAACTGGCTGGAACTAGCGGCAACTGTCGGCAATAGCGCTGCCAGTGCGCATACGTCGGCCTGTTTTAGCATCTGATCAGTTACTGCTGGTTCCAGGTAGTCGCCAACCTTTGCCGGAAACACCATTCCTGGTAGTCGCTTCCAGTCGCAAGGCCGATGTACTCTAGGCTTTACATCCTGCCCGGCACCACGTACTCCCTGGTCAGGCAACTGGCTGCCGCCGTGCCTGCTGAGAAGCAAGCCTTGACTTGACTTCGGTCTTGACTTCAGTCTCTCAGTCTTGTGTGTTTCTCTCTTCGTCAGCTGGCGATCGGCTCCGCCCACACCACGTGGCACCGGATAGTTACCAAGTGACATGGTGGCCTGGCAGCAAGCCCGAGGAGGACATCAACAGCCAGTTCACGTCGGACGACCATCTACATATCACTGGACTCAAACCTTCGAGCACGTACACCGTCATCGTGGAGGCGAGGAAGCTACAGAAATATTCTGCGTTACAGCAGGGTAAGTGGTTACAGTGAAAGGGAACAATTTCGGCAGCAGATGAACGTGTCAGAGCCAGGGTTAAAAATATGTTCCCATAGTGCCTGCCTCCAGCTCCCAGGGATCAAATATCTACATGTGTACAGTGCACCCTCGCTCTTACGAATCTCGATTTTACGAACTCCTAGATATTACGAACCCAAAGTCTGGCTCCCAAAATTTCATGACATGTACATGTATGTAATTTGGCCTGTGTCGGCCGTGTGTGCGATATAAACCAAATTATCCAAGCTTGGGTTTGATTAATGCATGTTTGAGCGTTTAATCATGCAAATATTCAATAAAGTTAGTCCTGCAGACAAAGTGTATGCCTTAGGCCTACTCGGCGTGGTGATCATGCCCCCACGGACGAATCCTTGCTATTACAAACTTCTCGTTTGTACGAACTGAACCCTTGGACCCCGAAGGGTTTGTAATAGCGAGGGAGGACTGTATTTTCACATCCTGAGGTAATCAGTGGTCCTCAGCGGTCACTCATTTTGCAGTATCATACATAGGATGTGAGCGCTGAGAACCACTGATAACCTCTGATACCGAGCAAAAATCCCAAACCACCATCCTCAAATTACTGATGTCACTGATCATTTGGTTCACTAACTAAACTGCCCTTTTCAGAAGGAACATTCCCAGAAGAATTGGCCAACCAGACCTTCATCTTAACCGGCCAATCAGAGAAGCTCGCTCTTCAGATGGCGCGCCCTCCAGACCCACCGTCCAACCTCAGTATCACGTCAACAACGTGCCATAGTATCCACGTTGTGTGGGACCCGCCGAGGGAACACGGCGCCGAGGTTATCGGTCTTCGCGTGGATTGCTATCCTATGTCGGAGAAACATCGCAATCCGCCGTTCTCACGGGAATTGATGCCGGACGTCACTGAGGCTACCATCGATGGGTTGTGTGAAGGGACGGAACACGTCGTCGTGGTCGCTGCGATAACGGAGGAATTTTTTGATCAGTTACCGGATGGTCACGTTTTGAAGAAAATCCGTGCTCTTCCTGCGGAGTACAAGGACGTACCAGCATCACCGTGGTTACCCAAGAGTAACATTGTGGCGTTGACGTCGGGAACGAATGTCCCGTCACAACTTCAAGCCGCGCATTCGACCATGGATAGCGTCACCTTGAAGTGGAAACCGGCGCAGGTGTTCGGTTCGAACCGCCTTCTCGGTCAGGTTGTACGCTGGGTCGAAGTCATGCATACGAAACGCGACGATGACGTTACATTGGCGCATCACATGAACCTGAACCCGAATGACAATCATGTGACCATTCAGAATCTCCAGCCGGGATTGCAGTATAGGTTCGTCGTCGAAGCCGTCGTGAGCGTTAAGACGGCGATCGACGAGGACAAAAACATTGTCGAAGTCGAGAAAAAGAATCGGCGCACGGCGAACGTTCCGTCCCATCCCGTGATTGCACGGACTCGTGCTCCATGCGAGCCGCCAAAAGTATTTCTGTCGGGTTTCACACCGAATACAATCCAACTGTATTGGGAAAAACCGCTGCTTTACACGGTTCTAGGACGCGACGTGGAGGATAGACCAAAACTCTTGAAACGCTGTCTCGAAGGATATAAGCTGGAGATTAACGGGAAATTACACATGCGGCTCGGACCGACGGCGCAGACTTGTACGCTGACAAAATGCAAGCCTGGAAAGACGTATAATATCGTGATTTCGGCCCTGACGTGTACGGAGGAAGTCAAAAGGGATAGGAGAAGAAGGGTAAGAATTTTCTCCTTTAGGGGCACTTGCTTAAACTTTTCACTACATACCGTGGGCAATTTCATCAACACTAGGCCTAATCTACTAAATCCTGGCGTTTTACAAAAACACTGTCACATAGCTGCCCTACAATGGAAGACTGCAGTATCTGCATATTGCAGTCTTCCCTTGTACAGCCTCTGCAGCCTTTCCTATTCAGTGAAGTGGACAATGTAGGTGTGCAAATACATAAGTAGATACTGCTCTCCTTTCTTGCAAAATTATTCAGAGCTGCCACCTAAAACAAGGGAGATATGCTGCTTCCAAACGAAGACTGCAATATGCAGATACTGCAGTCTTCCATTGTAGGGCAGATAGGTATTCAGTGGAAAACACTCACTGAGAGCTTTACAATGAATACTCATGTGACAGGTTTCAAGGTTTGATTACAGTACAGGGCCCGGTTGCACGAAACTCACGACAGCGCTATCTTGGTGTTAGCGCTATCTTCATGTTAGATGACGTAAAAATCCTTTGTTCTTTTATGTCATTTAACATCAAGTTAGCGCTAACACCAAGATAGCGCTGTCGTGAGTTTCGTGCAACCGGGCCCAGGAGCCCGGATAGCCGAGTGGTAATCACGTCTGCTCAGCAAGTCGCAGGTCCCGGGTTCGAATCCAGCCCAGGCCATATGGGATTTCATTCCCGGCTCTTCATGTCCGTCGCATGGTACAGTAAGCTGTGGTGCCTTGTACCTTGTGTCTTTGCAAGGGCAAGTAAAAGACCCCATCCAAGTGAGGAACATGAGTAGCTTGAGATGGCCTCATCCGTACTCACAAGGGCCAATAATGCTATGGCGTCGACCCTGACAGAAAAATCAAATACAAATACAAATTACAGTACTAAATTACACGCAATTCGTCATTGGAAGAACTCAGTTTTGTTCGTCTCTTCAACAAATGAATACAGCCCTTCTTGTGAAGATTCATTTGAAGAGTCACTGCAGTGAATGAATGGGTTCTTCCTTTGAAAAACTACACTTCATTTCACATCCGATTGGCGTGAGGTTTTCAGCCGATATCTCCGCAACGGCTGGGTCAAATTTGACATACCATACATCAATTGACCTGTGCTTCTTGTCAGTATCTTTCTGCTATCTCCATTTTTCGCGTAAGGCCGACATAACGGATCCCTTTCTCAAAACCCATTTCATTTCACCATGGTGTTCAGTGCAGTTTACATGCGTGCAATGCATTGCGTCATTTCAAAAAGACAAATTGATTGATGTATGGTATGTCAAATTTGATCCAGCCGTTGTGGAGATATAGGGCATAAACCTTGTGCCAATTGGATGTGGAATGAAGAGTAATTTTAATTAGTCATTTTACTACCGGTAAATGAATATAGTTCTTCCTTTAAAGAATTAATTTTGGTTCGTTGCTTTGGCGACAAAATAATTTTGCCCTTCAGTGACTGTTTTCTGATGTTTTTCAGGCGCGGGGCCTGACTGAGAGTCAGACGATGACCTTGTCAACAGAGAGCAAAGCGACGTCTGCTTTTGTCGAGGATGATGATGACGATGACGAGGCTCCATCCGAACCACTGATTGTCACGCTACCTATTGCTCAAACAGGTATAGGAATAACTACTTTACCTTTTCGCATTTCTTCCTTTTGATGGGCCCGTACCTTCTTGGTTTCTTGCCTGGTAGGCAAACCCAAACATGCAGGGTCTCTGCCAGAAATTTTTTTGAGGGTACTAATTTCTTCAAAATCAACAAAAAAAAACCCATGAAATTAAAGAAAATGGCCCTTTTCTGTTCCTTTGAGGGTACTAGCATAGTACCCTTAGTACCCTCCGGTGGCAACAGTGACATGAGATTGGCTGCAGAATATGAATTTGCCTACCAGGTTCATGTGCACATGCACAAGTGTCCAAGAAATTCTGGAGAAAGATCAAATGTGCCTACACCCTTCTGTAGAGTGGATTAGATGGTACTGTTGCCTGTTGCCATAGGGTATAGTAGAAGGGGCTCTTGGACAATTCATTCCCAGACAATTCGTCTCCAGACATTTTGTCCCCAGACTATTCGTCCCCAGACTATTCATCCCCAGACTATTCATCCCCAGACTATTCATCCCCAGAAGTCCATCCCCAGAAGTCCATCCCCAGAAATTCATCCCCATGGACAATTCATCTCGAGATATTTTGTCCCCAGACTATTCTTCCCCCCCAGACAGTTCGTCCCCAGACAATTCGTCCACAGGCAGTTCATCCCCATACAATTCGTCCCCAGACAATTCGTCCACAGGCAATTCGTCCACAGGCAGTTCGTCCCCATACAAGTCGTCCCCAGACAATTCGTCCACAGGCAGTTTGTCCACAGGCAATTCGTCCACAGGCAATTCGTCCACAGGCAATTCGTCCCCAGACAATTCGTCCACAGGCAATTCATCCACAGACAATTCGTCCACAGGCAATTCATCCACAGACAATTCGTCCCAAGAGCAAAAAAGGTCAAATATGTGCCTTTACCTTCTGCAGAGTGGGTTTATAGAGTGTACTTCACCTATGACCTGTCACCCTAAAGCCGCGTTTACACTGCCAAAAATTGAGTGAACTCGGACCGGACCGAGTACGGTACGGCAAAAAAAGTGGCAGTGTTAACCTGCCAAGCGTACCCGGTCCAGACCACATGTGGACCGTTCCGAGACCCCCAGGGGGAGGCGGTCTCGGTCCGGACCGAGTGCGGTACCCTGACCAAATGTGCTGTGTAAACCTGACGCACGGTGAACTGAACCGAGTCCACTTACTTGAGATGGTATTGAGGGTGTACAATTAAATTCTTTTACAAAAAATATCTCGTGTTGCAGACAATATCAGTGACTTCCGAGCATACTACGTCCCGAAGACATCTGCTCCGGGTCTCTTGGGCGACATCCACGTTGAGTGGAAGGTGCTAGGTGAGGGGGACAATATCCAGCAGTTTAACGTGTCCTGGTACTGTCACTCCGATCCAGTGATGCAGAAGAAGTGTGTTGCAGCTGAGGCGAGGAAGTGCACAGTGCCTGCTACAGTGAATAGGTAAGCTTTAATACATGTATGTTTGTAAACGAGTCATACTAAAATTTGACAAGAGTTTGTTTGTTCGCAATTTTCTCCACGACTGACGAACGGATCACCCCCAAACTTAGTATGCACATGCAGACAGAAGCCCGAATTTTGATATGACTTTCGTAAATATCTTGATATTTTGAAAACCGTAATACGGTTTTCAAAATATCAAGATATTTACGAAAATAATGCTGTTTAGACCTTTTGACGTCATGACGTCACCGAGATTGCCATCGCGTCATCCGTGATGTGGCAACGTCACGTGCAACAGAATGATGTCATTACGCCACTCGAATGGGTATGACATCATTACATCCCCCAAGTGCTCCTAAAGACACATGAATTTAGCAGTTTTGCCACTGAACGGGAATTGTAAATCTCATGAAGTCTTGGAAATGAATTGGAAAAAATTTGAAGAAACTTTCTTCAGGTGGTTGATAGGAACAATCTTTCTTCAAATAATTTCCAATCAGATCCATAGGATGTGAGAAAACTTGGACCGAAGATGCCGTCTGCTGGACTCTGGGGGCAGATGAGTTAAAATACATGTACACAACTTGTGTGTCTCACAATTTGTCCTTAAAGCCCCACTGTATTGAATTTTACGATATTTTCAAAATGTTAGGAGAATGCATATCGAGGTCTCATAGCCTCGTGAAGGTCCCCAAAATGCTTGCATGATACGTACTTCAGAGTATCAAGGCCTAGTTTTCAGCACACATTGCAGGGAGAGCTCTAATGTATTCAGATAGAGTGTAATACATTTTACACTACACTGGCATCGAGAATCGCAGCGATGATTCGTGTTTTTCAAATTGAATACAGAGGGGCTTTAAATATCAGTGGTGGAAATGTCTCCTTTAACTTCTGAATCAGTACTTTCAATTTGTCTGTTTTCAGATGTAGCTACGAGATATCAATACAGCCTGTCTACAAAAAAGAAACGATACCAGCAGAGATCCAGAGCCTGCAGGTTGTCGTCCCCGGGCCGCCTGACGCCCCTGAGATCTTCTGCCGGTCTGTGTCAGCTGAGGAGTTCGTGATCGAGTGGGGAGAACCACGATTGTACGGTGGAGTGAAACTTAAAGGATATCAGGTGTGTTGGCCTAGTTTGATTTTACATTTGTGGAACCCGCTGAATGACAATCCCGCTTGACATTTCATCCCGACAGGGCGGCGCTGCAAGCAAAATACCGAAGTTGGTAAAAACAGGTCAAATTGATGCAATAACCTTGCGTCACAATGCCCTCGACCATAAAGGAATCAAACATAAAGGTTTAACTGCGAACGATGAAGTAACTGAGGGATACACTTCATGTGTTGCCACCAGATGTCTCTCACTGCCTGAATTTTGGCTTTACGTATTAGGCAAGAGCTTCAACTTTTTTTTATGGTTGCGGGGTACATGAATCTGTCAACTTGATGCCTTGAATTCCATTTCTGAGGATAACAGAGCTATTTTCAGCATAATTAGTGTGCGATGTGCAACTGTACTTTAGCCTATTCTAATGTACACAGATGACCCTGCGCTCACATCGTTCGTGGGGTTCTCATTAATTCAGTCCTTTTGTATCATAAGATCAACTAGTCTGAATTCAACAAAATTTGCACTAAACATGCAGAAGGGTCTTGCCTATCATATGGAAGAGTCAGAATGCAAATCTGTTGAGGTTTAAAGGGATACTGTCCGCATTTTAAAATGCTAAATTTGTAAGTTGAACCTTTATGTTTAAGCCCGTGGTCGAGTGGTTAGCGTGCTTGACTACGAACTGTGCAATGGGTCAGCGCGAGTTCCGCTCCAGGTGAAGGCATGTACAAAAAATTGTGACACAGAAATGCAGAGTCCGTCGGATGGGTCTAAAAGCCGTGGTCCCTTGTACCTGAGTGTCTATGCCAGGGAAAGTAAAAGACCTCACGCAGGTGGACTGTAGCCTGTCGTGGACTCCATACCTCCGGCAAAAATCCAACAGGGTTACGAGGCCGGTAATAATATGATGATGATGTTTAATTCCTTTATGATAAGATAAATCCCTCCTTTCTTCCAGGTATACATGAACGACAAGAAAGTTGGCAACATGTTAAGTCACATCCACCACAAGGCCGTCATCCCGTGCCGCCCTAATCGTAACTACAGCATCAGCATGAAAGCAGTCAGCGGAAACAACGACATCGCCGATTCCGCCATGTCGAACAAACTCTACGTCAGCACGCACGAGCACGGTCGCACAGAGAACGGCAGCGTGCAGTTGGAGGACTGGAACTCAGTAGAGGACGACCGTGAGTTGATCGTTAAGGTCACAAAGGTCACTGTCTCCGCGATCCATTTGGATTGGTCCACGTACATGGCGATCGAGGGTTGTACTGGTTTTAAAGTACAGTGGAGCAGCGTGGCACAACCAGCTGTAAGTTATTCTGGTGATTCCTAGAACTCTTGCTAACTTATTCGCAAAATTTTGATACGCCTGGACCTGGTAGTATTGGTTAATAGTATTGAATCCTTGCTTTGTTGTATGTTGCTGCCATTTGCACCTGAACATTAGGCATGAAATAATAACAGGTTTCTAAGGTGAAAGATATAGCTTCCTATCAGACTTGAACCCACGGACCCTCGCATGAGGCATCAATCGCCAGCACTCAGGGGCAGCACGCCTTAACCACTAGGCCAAATCCCAATCTTCAAAAAAATATGGTTCAATGACTCATGTTAAACAAGGCATGTACCTCAAAATTTGTACCTCAAAATGTACAAGTACATGTACCTCAAAATTCAGGCAGTGAGAGACATCTGGTGGCAACACATGAAGTGTATCCCTCAGTTACTTCATCGTTCGCAGTTAAACCTTTATGTTTGATTCCTTTATGGTTTCAACCAACGTTCTGTTCTATTTCAGCAACGAGAAATTCGCTTGGGTCTGAACGAGATGACATGCGTGATCAGCAAGTGCTTCCCGGGAACCAACCATTACATTCGTGTACTTGTCGTCGGTGAACAAGATGAGGTGTACGAAAAATCCCGACAGTTGGTGGTTCAGACATCGGCACCACCAGATACACCTGTTGTGTCAGCGAGGTAAATATCTCCCAAACCGTTCTTGTGTGAAACCCCTTTTGGAAGTTGTTTCTTTTTCCAATAGGACTCGAAGTATTTGATTGTGCGACAAGTTCCAACTCTTCATCTAATTCATCATATCCATGACGTAGGCCCAGGCCTACATGACGTTTTGACGTTGCGCATTTTGCCCACCAGCTTTCTTCAGCAAAGCAATGAATTTTGCCCACCACCTTTGCATCATTACGGCGACGTCAGCAATAGCGGACACTGTCGGAGTTACATCGTGGAAACGATGAATAAAGGCTAAAAAAAGCGGCATCGCATCGTAATTTGTGACAGAAATATCAGAAAGTGAGATATGACCTAGGAGGTATGTTTGCAAAATTGCGATACATCGTTTTAAGTAGAGACAGCCGCAGCAGACCAGCGGCCGTCGAAGAGTCAGTCAGTATACTTTATCGGCAACTAACGACGCCAACCAAACCTTGCTTTCATGATTGTTACGCATGAGTCGCATTATGTTCACCATGTATACTTAAGTGTTGTGTGCGAGGTTGACATCAACAATCACGCGAGATGGCTTCCGCTGTTCATGGACAAAAAAGTACCTACACAAAATACCAAAATTGCTAATCAAGTGGAACCCTTGATTGACAATTTGCTGTTCTAGTTTATTTCACTGTCCCTGCCCAATAGCTTTCTAATTCCCATTTCTGTTCCCACTCAGTTGATTGAAGTGTGCGACAAGGCTGAACTCTATGTCCATTGCTGTTCCCAGTGTATTCCATATTCCAAGAAAATATCAGCTAAATGTCTTTCCACTGTCTCTGTTGGTAATTTTTTCCAATTCAGCTGTTTTCCACTCAATTTGATTGAGATGTGCGACAAAGCTCAACTCTTGGTCTACTTCTGTCCCTAGTATATTCCGTATTCCATTCCATATTTCCATTTCAGAGCTATAAACTTCAAGTATCTCGCAATCCAGTGGGACAAGCCAGGCACATACGGCGATGCGCTGATCACAGGCTACAAGGTGTTTGTGAATGGTATCGTGGAGGCTACACTAGCCCCTGATCAGCACACATACTCCTTCACCCAGGGAAAGGCCTGCCTGGAGTATGCATTCCAAGTTCAGGTACGTCAACAGATTTGTTCATTTTTAACCGGATGAAGGTTATTTTGCTTCTTTTGAATGTAACTTTTGTATGTGCTGCCCTCCGGTGATAAAAGATAGTAAATAATGATAACAAAAATGAATTGCGAACAAAAATTGCAAAGAAATAGCGAGGTTTAGCACCTTTCCTTTCAACTACGAGAATGAATTGCAGTCTGCTATGGACACCCTTGATAAAAACGATTATAAATCGGAAGTGCAGATAAATAATGAATATTGAAGTCGTAATCCTAGTCGTTACGACTTGAAACACGGCTATAATATTTGTGATTTATGTGCACTTCCGATTACGAGTCAAAATTATTCTGCGACAAAGTTTAGTATGGCATTTTACGATTTGCAAACGTCTATCAAATCGTTTTTATCAAGGATGTCTACAGCGGACTGCAGTTCATTCTGGTAGTTCCTGTCCGAGGCCATCCATGAAGTTCGTAAAAAGACTGTAAAAAGTTGCCACTACGTCCACTCCGTTCACACACAGTTTGAGCCCGTTCGGCAACATTTTCAAGAACGTACTGAGAACTAGCTCAGTGTGATGGGGGCATTACAGAAGTCACATCCAATTCTGATTCACCACATAGTTTCCATGTCAAATAATTCAAGTCATTTCAATTCTAGGCCTTGTCAACGCAAGACAACCTGCACAGCAAGCCATCAGAACCCCTCGTCATAACGTGGCCGGGTGTCAAGTCGCCAGTCCTGAAGCGTGCACCTACTGTCCACGGTAACGCCATCCGCGTCGAGTGGGAGAAACCTTACACGACGGACGGAGTCTGCTGCAGGCAGTATAAGGTACGAATCCGGGACGGCGTTTTACGATTATGATAGTAGCATTTGAGGATGTTAAGAATGTTGGTAAAGTCTGGCAACATCTATCTTTGACCTAATGGAATGCGGAAGCTAGGAAATTGATCGTTGGATTTTCCACGGACCTTTAATCACACGCGGCTATTGAATGACCGGTGGACAACGCGAACAATAGGGGAACAACCACAGTGATCGACAGGCGTGATTAAAAACCGCAAAGCTCTGTCACATTACATGACTTCCGCATTCCATTAGGTCGAAGATAGATGTTGCCAGACTTTAGTATTCCAGTGGTTGGAGGTTGAAGTGTCAGTGACACAGTCCCCTCTCACTATTACGAACCCTTCGGGGTCCAAGGGTTAAGTTTTTGACTGACAGGGAGTTCGTAATAGCGTGGGTTTACACACATGTCATGAAATTGTGGGAGCCAGACTTTGGTTTCGTAAAATCAAGGTTCGTAAGAGCGAGGGTGCACTGTACTTTGGTTTATCCCACCGAGAAAGGAACTTTGATTTATTTTTAGAATAGACAATATCAACAGTAATGGATAAAAGTAGAAAAAAATATAAAGATAGATTAGAACATTGCGCCAAAAAATTATATCATTCATAATGGCAAACAATAGGAGCTGTCAGTGAGTTGACCAATAGGTGTCACTTACGGCCCAATTCAATGCATATAGCGGACCCATTCATTCTTGATTGAGCACCAATCACGTGTATTTTCCTGTATATTGGTCCGCTAGAACTTTGCTGCCATCTTTTGGCAATATGCACGGCTGACTGCTCCTATTAGTAACTGCCAATATCACCGGCACCTGTCAAGTCTGAGGTTCGAGGTTCGATTTCCGGTCGGACCCATTCCTCACGTCCGTCGCACGGGACAGTAAGCCGTGGTGCCTTGTACCTTGTGCCTTTGCAAGGGCAAGTAAAATACCCCATCCAAGTGAGGAACACGAGTAGCTTGATATAGCCTGTTCCTTACGTACCAGGGCCAAAGGGCCAATAATGCTATGGCTTCAGCCCAGTGTTTCCGCCAGAGGGGGGGATGGGGGGATGAATCCCCTTCTCAAAAATTTCAAGGAGGGGATATCCCCCCCTCAAGTTTGCAGACTAACCTTTTTCAAATATCACTATTTTCACTTCAGTAGTGTTTTTCTTTAATTTGTCACATTTCAAATGCAATTTTCATGCAGAAGGAAGACTAATTTTGCATTTTGGAGTGTAAAAAATGACTCTGGAGGCCATTTTTAACCCAAAAAAATCCCAAAAAATTTTTGAAAAAAAAATTTTTTTCGAAAAAAAAATTTTTTGAAATTTTTTTTCTCCCCCCCCCCTCCTTGACAATCCTGGCGGAAACCCTGGCTTCAGCCCTGACGGAAAAATCAAATACAAATTTGCCGAATATGTACTTCATCCTACCTGTAGTTTCATGCACACCATTTATCATTACTTTAGCTTTACTGTGTGGAGGAGGAGACTGATAAGGTAGTCCAAGTGATCAGTCCAATACACCCCGACACACTACAGGTTGATCTCCATAATCTTAAAAACGGATCGTATCGCGTTTATTTGGAAGTATATGTAAGTCGGACGTCACACGGTGTGCATCTCTTCGGCTAACGCATATGGTGTCAGTTCTGTGTGTTTTCACGGTTTTTTCGATGGTACTGGTTTTAAATTTTGTTCGTAACATCTCTGTGTGTCTATCCTCCGATGATAAAAGGCAGCCGCCAATTGCGATCAGTGGGAGCATGGGTGACTGAAGTAACAGCCCTTCGGTGTACCACTGAGTACACTGTACTGTAGAATTAAGCTGTTACTTCAGTCAACTGTACTCCCACTGATTCTTAGTGATGGGGCTGCATGGTTGATTAAAGTAACAGCCTTGGGTGTGCCATCAAGTACAGTATACTGTAGAGTCAAGCTGTTACTTTAGTCAACCATTCTCCCACTGATTCTTAGTGAAGAGGCTGCAAGGTTGATTAAAGTAACAGCCTTGGGGTACCATCAAGTACAGTGTACTGTAGAGTCGAGCTGTTACTTCAGTCAACCATTCTCCCACTGATTCTTGCCTTTCACCATTGGTGGACTGACCTGTATTTGCATTCACATTTTGTCAGTATGTTGTTGATTCTCCTCAAATTATTTATCTTGTATTTTGTTTGTCAGCCTCAATAAAACACCTAAATGTAACATTTGCAGGTCTATCTTTTTGACTTAGGCTAAAGCTGCGTTTACCGGACACCCGGAATGCGGAAGCGGTATACGCTATGCATTTTCGTATACAACATATTGCTTCCGCATCCCTTCTCTTCATTTGACATCCGATTGGCGCGAGGTTTACGGCCGATATCTCCACAACGGCTGGGTCAAATTTGACATACCATACATCAACCGATTTGTCTTTTTTGCCGCTACAGCCATCATCACTGTCATTTTCCCAATAAACGTGACAGAAAAAAGTTCTTTCACCAATCACAGTTTGTGTTTACGGCTGAAATGGCGGCCATTTTGAAATGACGCAATGCACCACGCACGTGTACACTGCACTGAACGCCATGGCAAAATGAAATGGGTTTTGAGAAAGGGATCCGTTATGTCGGCCTTACGCGAAAAATGAAGATAGCAGAAAGATACCGACAGGAAAGACAAGTCAATTGATGTATGGTATGTCAGATTTGACCAGCCGTTGCGGAGCGACCGGCTGAAAACCTCGCGCCAATCGGATGTGGAATGAAGTGTAATACCGCATTCCGGATATCTGGTAAACGCAGCTTTAAGTTTTAACATCTCTGTGCTTTGATAACCATTGTAACTCATCAAGGGACTCACATTGTATTATAATTGTTCTATTTCTCATCACCTTCCAATGCTCACAACAAACTTCTCTGCTTGTTTTTGTATCACCACATAATCGTGATAATAAACAAGAAGTCAATCTCCAGAATTCACGAATTTTCGACCCCAACCGGGGTCTTTTTCAAGTGGAACTTTACAATCTGAAACTCTAGAAAAGACTGAGCTGAAACCCGAATGTAGAACTACATAGCCTGTGTAGACAGGGCAAACAAGCAATTAAGGAAAGAATAGCGACCAAGCCCCAAAGGTGGCCGCTGGACAATTAAGGAGAAACTAATTCAGCTGAAAAGAAGGGTTGAATAACTGCAGGGCCTCTCAGTCTGACCACAAGCAGAGTGTAGGTAACTGGCGCAGAGCTTCATTTGGCTGAACATGCTGAAAGAAAGTTTATAAATTAATAAATATGACTTGTGTAATACGTAACAAGCACAAAGCGAAAAGATGTTTCAGCATGTTCAGCCAAATGAAGCTCTGCGCCAGTTACCTACACTCTGCTTGTGGTCAGACTGAGAGGCCCTGCAGTTATTCAACCCTTCTTTTCAGCTGAATTAGTTTCTCCTTAATTGTCCAGCGGCCACCTTTGGGGCTTGGTCGCTATTCTTTCCTTAATTGCTTGTTTGCCCTGTCTACACAGGCTATGTAGTTCTACATTCGGGTTTCAGCTCAGTCTTTTCTAGAGTTTCAGATTGTAAAGTTCCACTTGAAAAAGACCCCGGTTGGGGTCGAAAATTCGTGAATTCTGGAGATTGACTTCTTGTTTATTATCATTTAGTGTGTCAATTTTGTGCTTTTTGTACCTTGGACATAATCGTGATAAGTGTTCTATGATTAACCGCATAACCTATGATGGTAAATTTGGGTCATACACTTATTTTGGGCCCCTAAGGCCCCTAGTATTACATAGAAGTATACGGTATACGAAAACGGCGGTTAACAATGGCTTCATGGCCGTGAATCCTCGGGAAGCCTTTGTTAACCGGCATTTTCTTATACCATATACATGTACTTCTATGTAATAGAGGCCTAAAGCCAGGCGTACATCGCACTTGCAACTGGAAGTAACTGATCTGATCAGTTGCTGGTGATGCACGTGCTGCGCGCACATCGCAAATTCAGCAACTAGGTAAAACTAGGAGGATCCAATCAGTCGTCATGTCCTGACCATGTACGACTGGCGGCAACTCAGGTAACATTCAGGGCGTTGAGACTTGACGAGACTAGGTTTCGTTCAGGAAACTGGTACTGATCAGTCACAAGCCTGCGTACATCACAGTGACTGAACGAAACTGGGTACAACTAGTCACTAGAAAGTTGAACATGTGCAACTCGCGGCGACTGGCAAAATCTCAGTTCCAGTGAGTCGTAAGGGTACATACATCGACCGTTTCTGGCGACTGATCAGTCGCCTCTAGTTCCAGCTAGATCCTCCCAGTCGCCAGTAGCTCATTGGTGACTAGTTGTCTCCAGTCGCAAGTGTGATGTACGCTAGGCTTAAAATCACGTTAAAAATCTAACCATTTCATTGCTGATTCCCAGTACACTGGGACAGGGCATCATGACGCTGTAGTTTTAGGTATGAGTGACATCATATAATGGGAAACTGTGAAATAATTCTATCTGATTTTATGTTTCTTCTTCAGGTTCACAGTAACAATGAAGTGACGCGGTCCGAGCCAATCACAATCCGTCCTTCGCTCAGTCCGGACCCGCCCGTCATCACCGTGACGGTCGTCGGCCTGGACGAGAGACGTCAGATGGAGAAAATCACAGCTGATCTCATCAACAAACGGGACAAGTAAGTTGTCATAATTAGGGCTGTCGAAGTGGCACTATGGAAACCAGTGGCGGATCCAAGGGGGCATGCCCGGCGCACGCGCCCCCCCCCCCCCCGTTCAGCCGCCGAGCAGCAAAAATTTTCGAAGGCATATAATCAGACCCCTGATTTTCAGCAAAAAGAAAGTTCAATTTGGCCTGCCCAGGTGCCAGGACATCGCGTTTCCGGCACTTTAACCCCAAAATTTTCGGGGCTGTGTGCCTTCGGCGCTCGGGGAATGGGGTTTGCCCTTTCACGCCCCCCTGTTCGGCAACTCCTGGATCCACCACTGGAAACATCGGCGTCTGTCACCTGTGAGGTCTCGGGTTCAACCCTGGTCTGACCCATTCTTATTCGAAAAGACAGGGTGACTCTCTTTTACAACACTGGTGTTTTCCAGGCACTCCGGTTTCCTCCCGCTATATATGAAATTCATCCAGTGTTGTCTAATCATCAGTTATTGCTTGCACATTTGTTTGGATACCGTAAACCCCTTTATTTTGGTGGTCAGGTCCTGAAAGTACATGTATCTAATTCCTCAACCAGGGTCCGAGGAAGACCCTGGTTGGGGTCGAAAATCTGCGAAATTCGGAGACGACTTCATGTATTGTGTCTAATTTCTTTCAGGTTGATTTCCATGTCAAGTAATCGTGCGCTGGGGGAAATTCTCGTCGGAGAAAATGTAAGTATAAAGGGCGGCGCACACGAGCGACTTTTTGAAGGAGACTACCCCGCCAACTGCCATAACGACCGAAATTTGTGGATTTTGTCGCCTAGTCTGCAGTATATCATCTGACCAACTGACTAGTCATGGGACAAGCCTTAGTGGTCGCTCGCTCGATCAGCGAGATCTGAAATCCGGTCGGAAGAATAGTAGTCACATCGTTTGCGATCATTTGGTGCACTGGTCAATTTTACTGGTGCACTGGTCATTGGTCTCTTACCTAATCGCTAGGCACGAGGGAGACTAAAAATCAAAACCGGCGAATTTTTGGTCGCCAAGACCGACGAACTTGGCGACCTGTCGGGCGACAAAGAGACGATGACATTTTTGGCCGCAAACGGCCCCGACGTGTCGCCAGACTGGTCGTCGTCTTCAGTCGCTTCCGGATGTCGCATCGCGTTTGTGGACGGTTCACTGAAATGGTCGGGCGACTGGTCGGCCAGCGACCTCGGACCCGACGGTCACCGTCGGCAGTCTCGTCGGCAGTCGCCCAGATTTAGTCGCTCGTGTGCGCCGCCCGTAAGGTACCTGAGACTGGACATTGACCTCCAACCTTCTGATGAAGAATCTGGTGGGAATGTTGTACGTCACCATTCAATATTGTTCATTTCTTTTCAGACCAAAACCAGCCAAACAGCAGAGAGCATCGCTCAAATTGACAACATGCTAGAAGATTGCTTCCAGTCGTTTTCACATTACACGGGTCATCTGTACGCTCACGTCAGTTGGACCTGCGTCCAATCGAATCCCAATATTCACGTGACCGGCTACAAGGTGCTTGTCGATGGGAAACAGTACGGTTGCAGTCTCCATGCCGGAAACAAGAATGTGAAAATCAAGGTATGGCTAATATTTCCTTGAATAAATTCGATTCAAAAGTTGGTCAAGATTAGGCATTGCAATAAAGCTCTTCAAAAGCTCTTCGAAAATTTGTGAAATTCGGAGACAACTTTACTTATACTTGGCAAAAAAACTTGGCAAATACCGTATTTTCTGCACTACCAACCGCACTGCCCTAAGACCCGCACCCCCATAGATCATTGCTAAATCCACAGAAGACCCGCACTGCCGTATCACCCGCGGCCATATTAGATCTTTTGGGCCTTTTCATGGAAAAAAGCTGTGGGTTTTATGCCGGAAAATACGCCTAGTTAACTTAGAGCGCAGGGGCCGTAGCGTGGAAGCTGAAGGGGAGGGGGCTTCATGTTTCGAAATTTACGGCCATTTTAAAGGGCTTCTAGAGGCAGCTGGCTATTAGGCTACAAACAGTACTTCCACTATGCAACAGGTGGCGCTAGTATAAACAATGAACTCATGAATTGCGAATCAAATGTTGACGTTGATGAAATTTTACTTAAAAAATGATGTCCAAGTTGGATCCTCGTGCCACCAATTCTATGTTAGTAATCATATTAATGTGCGCTAAAAACCTGCCTCTAGAGGCCCTTTAAAGGACTTGTAACAGGAGGGACGACTCTTATGGCCAGTTTCAAGGAATTTTTCCCCACGGGGCAGGGGGTCATTCTTTTGAACGAATCGAATCAACCCCCCCCCCCCGCCGAGGCCCTGTAGGTATTCATTTGGAAATGATCGTTATCAAATAATTGTGACCGTAATGTTTCCTGTTTACAGCTGGGTCTGAACCAACCGAGTCATCGACTGAGTATGATAGCAGTCGCGGACCAGCCACATGCCAACAGTGTTGAGTCCAACACGGTCGAACTCCTGACGGAACCCTTCCAACCCTTCGCCTTCTTCTGTTACAATAATGTGCACCGAAAAGAGAGCAGGTAAGTCGTGATTTTGACTTCTACAGTGCTTCCTCGATCTTACGAACCTCGATTCTACAAACTCCTGGATATTACGAACCCAACATCTGGCTCCCAAAATTTCACGACATGTATGTAATTTTGGCCCAATTCTGGCCCATGTGTTTTAACATTTGACTTCTACCATAAAGGAATCAAACATAAAGGTTCAACTTACAAATTTAGCATTTTATAAATTGGACAGTATCCCTTTAAACCTCAACAGATTTGCATTCTGACTCTGCCATATGATAGGCCAGGCCCTTCTGCATGTTTAGTGCAAATTCTATTGAATTCAGATAAGTTGAACTTATGATACAAAAGGACTGAATTAATGAGAACCCCACGAACGATTAGAGCGCAGGGTCATCTGTGTACATTTGAATAGGCTAATGTACATTTGCACGTGGAACACTAATTGTGCTGAAAATAGCCCTGTTATCCTCAGAAATGGAATTCAAGGCATCAAGTTGACAGATTCATGTACCCCACTACCATAAAAAAAGTTGAAGCCCCTGCCTATTACGTAAAGCCAAAATTCAGGCAGTGAGAGACATCTGGTGGCAACTCATGAAATGTATCCCTCAGTTACTTCATCGTTCGCAGTTAAACCTTTATGTTTGATTCCTTTATGCTTTTACTCATAATTTCTTGCTTTATTTAGATGGCCATCTCACGGCTGTTGCCAGTACTCCGACTCCTTCAAAGTGGAAAAACGTCCCAACTCAAAGCCGGCGAACCCTGGCCTACTGAAGCGCCACCTGGCACCGCCGATATGTAACATCCGTGATGTGTTTGACGGCGAATATAAACCTCTTGCGTTGAATACTGATACCGACAGTCCGCTGGTGATGTTGTTCTGGACGAGATGGTGCGTGGGGTCGATCAAACTTGCCCGACATTTTGTTCGCTTCGCAAAGGAGAATAATTCAAGTGTAAGTTGACTCAGAAATCGAGCAGCACTTTGAAACTTGTCTTCAAGGTGATTTGGTCATTACGCAATGAGGAACCGGAGTGCCCAAAGGAGGCGCTGGGGAATAACTCAGTTTTAACACAAAAGCGCATGCGTTGCGACGTTGAAAACGTCACTGACGTCGCACATCGTTCGTGACGTTATGTGCGATGCGTCATTCAGAATCAATGACGTTGCTCTTCGGTCTGTTATTTACGCTAAAATAGTCAATTTTATCGATGAAATTCAACATGTTCCCACTTGAATTTTCGTTTGAAAACATTCAGATATATTGAGTCAGTGCTTTACTTGATGATGAACGTGTAAAATACGAAATTCAATGGGCTACTTCAGGAAAAATTGGGGCTAGAAGTAGGGTGTAGTTTCAGAATTAAATGGCAAATAACGTTGGCTTGACTTTCAGTGTCATAGTTTTAACTGAGTTGTTTGTCAGGGCCACGTCACAGACTCCGGTTCCTCATTGGCCCTGAAGTTGGCATTTCCAAGCCAGGTTGTCAACTATTTCACGGTGTCTCAGTTGGATTGATTGAGGCAACGTCTGCATTACACCAGCGTAAATTAATAATCAACTTGGTTTGGAAATGTGACCCACTCAGCCTTCTCAATAACAGGCGGGAGGCGGCGATTTCACCACCTACAACAGTATCTGCCGCCGGATACAAAAAAAAAGCAAAACAATGCTGTAAAGCAGGAAAATTTCGCGTGCAGGAAATTTTCGCGAATTTCGCGGGAGTGTATGAATCGCGAAAATTTCCTGTCGCAAATATGAGAACATGCAAGTGATAAATACGGTCCGTGAAAAAAAAACTGGAAAAAAATGACAGAGACTCGCGAAAATATCCTGCTGCGAATATGTCTATAATTCTTGATTCGCGAAAATTTCCAGCCGCGAAATTATCTTGCTTTACAGTATTCAAAAAACTGGAAAGTGCGCCCAGCACTAAAAGAAAAAACCCTCACTGCCGCCCAATTACGCAGTCCGACGACGTGGGACACTTGGCCTAATCGTCGCGCCATCTAGACTCCGCAGATTGAACTATGTCCCAACGATGTTGACTAATCGTCACGCCATCTCTAGTCTGTTGATCGAACTCAACGTAGCTCATATCATTAACTACACGTGTCATAACATTGTTCAGCAATGGTTCTTCTGCTATCTTCGAAAAAAAAACTCAGCCTCCTACTCTGAGGCGATAGCCTCCTACTCAAAAAGTTACTGAGAAGGCTGCCTGCTCCAGAAAAAGCGGGCGCTTGTCACAAGTGATCATCATTGGTGGTCATCAGTGTACTGATGAACTGTTTTCACTGCTGTCCACTACTATTTTCAACCTGCAGAGACGTACATTTCAGCTATTGTTTGTAAAGCTGTTAACCCTTTCCTCGGTTGCGACATTCGCCTACTTTTGCTAGATCGGGTAACAAATTGCTGATTTCTACTTAATCACATTTCAGGCCAATTTCATAACGGTAGCATGCGGCCTCGGCAATGAAGCCATCGTCGAACGTCAAGAGCTCGTTCACACGATCATGGAAAACGGATGGAAGGACGAACTGTGCATCAAACACTTCACGAACCAGATGGCGCCACTCGTCGACCGGCCACAAGACGCTGCCATCAGAGCGGCACTTGGTGAGTATCATGGAATGTTTCAAAAGCCGCAGGATGAAAATTTGCCTGAAATGATGAATGAAGTAATTTTTGCAATGCGCATACGGGGGTCGGTGCTCTCTTACATTTTGTGTTCATTTCATGCTCTGTGATAAAACAGCATGCTTTGTTTTCTTATAGAAGTAGATTGGTAAATGGTGCAACTTTCTAACTGCAATTCTAAATAGCTGAACTGAGATAGCAGTTCTGGACAGCTGAACTGAGATACAGTGGAACCTCCCTTAACGGACACCTCTGCCAGGAGGACACCTCTCTATTAAGGACACCAATGTTCAGTCCCAAAATGGTCATTTCTATTCATTTCAACCTCTATAATCAGGACACCTCTCAATTAAGGACACCAGCTGTCAGTCCCGAAGGTGTCCTTAATAGAGAGGTTCCACTGTACATGTAGCAGTTCTGAACTGAGATGGCAGTTCTGAACAGCTGAACTGAGATAGCAGTTCTGCACAGCTGAAATGAGATGGCAGTTTTGAACAGCTGAACTGAGATAGCAGTTCTGAACGGCTGAACTGAGATGGCAGTTCTGGACAGCTGAACTGAGATGGCAGTTCTGAACAGCTGAACTGAGATGGCAGTTCTGAACGGCTGAACTGAGATGGCAGTTCTGAACGGCTGAACTGAGATGGCAGTTCTGCACAGCTGAAATGAGATGGCAGTTCTGAACAGCTGAACTGAGATGGCAGTTCTGAACAGCTGAACTGATATAGCAGTTCTGAACGGCTGAACTGAGATGGCAGTTCTGAATGGCTGAACTGAGATGGCAGTTCTGAACTGCTGAACTGAGATAGCAGTTCTGAACAGCTGGACTAAACTCTTGTCTCCAGTTGGCCCACGAATAAACTCGCGGTGACTTGGCTGGTGATCAGCGGTGGTTCGCGGGCCAAGTGGAGACAGGACACCATGAATGACCGCAAATAGAAATGCCGGCAAACAACCCGCGGGCATTCCTGGGCACTCGCATGTACATGTACACTTTGATATGAAATGTCACCAGGGCTCAAAATTCACTGTGGCCGTCGCGGCAATTGCCGCAGAACACGGCGATTTTGCCGCCGTTTACTCCAATTGCCTGCGGCCATGGATTGCCGCCATAAGTTCTCACTGCCTTGCCGTGCATCCCTACCTTTGGTGCATATATACATAATGTACAACGAGCTATAGAACTAGTCTGCGGTACTTGTGTAGGTTCCCGTTCACGACATTAGTCTTCTCACAGACTGGTGCCCTGTCGTAGCACGTGCCTCCACTTCACATGGAGTGCATTATGACAGGGGATCAGTCTAAGACGGCCGCAGACAGAGTGTTGAAATCTGGGAAATGGCCGCAGAGGGCCTGCAAATGGCCACAGAAGAGCCCAATCTCCTGTGGCCATTCTTCAGAAAGTGGCCACAGGAGGACTTTGGAGAATTTTGAGCCCTGGTCACTCATCTTTTTGACATGTTTTTCACTTCCACCTCTCCAGAGAACAAAACTAAGAAGACAGGTAATTGTAGCCGGTAGTATTACTTCAAGCCCTCTATGATTTGGCCCACTAGGCCCTCAGCATTTGCAATGGCCTGCCATTATCCACCTCAAATAACCTTGGCCTCCCGTCAGGAGATCCTGCCCAATCCTACCTTTAAATAAACCCCGGGGGGGGGGGGGGG
>NMRB01003467.1:34472-47731 GCA_002633025.1 Notospermus geniculatus | reverse complement strand
GATTAACTTGACAAAGTTCCAGGGAAATTAGACAATACAGTAAGGTTTTATAAGAGGAAATTTAATCTTGAATTTTATGTGATATGTGTGTGTTCATTAAAGTGCTCCAATTCTGATAAAACTGGCATTTTACATCAAAACTGCACAGATATCTGTGTTTTGTGAAATGTAAGGATTAACCTGCCAAAGTTTCAGTGAAATTGGCCAATACATTAAGGTTTTTAGGGGATATTTAATTCTTGAATTTTATGTGAAAATTGTGTTCATTAAACTCCTCCAATTCTGATAAAAGGGGCATTTCCTATCAAAACTGCACAGATATCCGTATTCTCCAAAGTGTAAGGAATAAACTGACGAAGTTTCAGAGAAATTAGTTGATACAGTAAGGTTATTTAATGCATTTTAACTCTTACTATTTCTGCAAAAATTTTGGTCTTCAAAAACATCTTTTTCCTTCCACCACATGTTTTGGAGTTGAGTTCAACTTTACTAGGACAAGCTGAACTGAATATAGCCAGTACAAGTAGAACTCTGTTTAGTTCCTGCTGGGGTGATACACAATACACTGTGTGCAAAAACCAAGGCTTGAGTAAATATTCTCTGGTATTTTAATCTTGTTAGCTTTAATTAGCTGGTTGGGTTGACACAACACCTCCACCAACTAAGAGTCGAGGGAGGCAATGTGAATGTTTCAAGAGCCTTCACACCCTGAGCTCAGTGTTTACTCGGCAAATGTTTGAAGTGTCATAGCATTGTCCAGCCTGGGCGAATTTCTGCCAGCGAAAAGTAGAGCAAAAAAAACGTCATGTCTGAGAGGTGCACCCCTGGCAGAAGTGTCTGCTTTGGAAGGTTTCACTGGAATATGTAACATTTGTGCACTCATGATACTCAAGTTGGTCACGAGTATGAATGGTCTCCCTGGGGGTTAAAAGACCAACCAAAGCACTGCCAGGTTCATCACTAAAAGGACTTCCCTTGGCTTTCGTCCACAACAATGCTTACCTCGTATGATAATGAGTGATAAAGCGATTGGCATAGTCAGCAGTCTGAACAAATCTGTCGTTATTTTCAACATAACCGGACGGCTCCTTCGTACCCGTACTGGTGCGTGCTAGCCGGTCTGCCTCAGAGGCATCAGGCCGTTGTTTACCCTTGAAGTAGTTCATTGCAACACTGTAAATAGGAAGGAGTCAGCATATTAGCCCGTCCTAATAAGTGAGAAGGCTACATTGTAAATTACAATGTAGCCCTCCGTCCGGGCGGAGCAACATGACATTTGACTGATTTCAACTGATCTGATCTGGGACATTTTTCTTGACATTGTCATTAGTAGCAATTAGGATTGTGTGGAAGTCTCTGTCTTTTCAAGAAAATCTCACAATTTAAGAATAAAACACCAAAGAGTAAACAGACCTTGAGTGATTGTTTGGGTTTGTTGCATTCATGTATCCAGCAGGATCTGTCTTTTTCATCTTCTCAAGTCGGTCTCCAGGCATGTCGTCTGCTTTGTCGTATGGCTACAAGGAAAAAAGGCCATAGTTTTTGTGGCTTAGTGCGCCATTTCAAGCACATGGTAGTACTCTGAATACTCCATCTGACTAAGCCTAGATTCCATCCAGTTTTTTAGTGTCAAACTGTGCACGATTTCAAGTATGTGCTCATACTCAAAGCACTCCACAAGGTTTGGCCATCCACTTATTCAGCTGAGTCAATTTCAGTCTAGTCTGTCAATGGTCGGTACTTACGTTCCGGGTTACATAGACTGGTTCAGCCTTCGTACCTCGTGTAAAGCCAGTATTGTGTTCGGAAGGGTTCGCAATACATGGCAAAGGTTCACTGCCCTGTGAACAATGGAAAAAAATTGGAGATATCAGCAGAGAGCAGCCGAAGAATTTGTCTGTACGATGTCATGTGACTGGTTCTCTGTACTGCCGAAGCATCATTGTTGGCAAAAATATTGAACAGGACAAAGTCTGAAACTATTCAAACTTACGTGAGGAATGCCATAGGTTTGGAAGTCAGTTTTCATAATGCTCCGGCCAATAGGTCTGTTTGTTAGATAACCAGGGACATCTCCTTTATAAGGAGACCCAGGTTGGAATGTGACAGGTTCACAGTTAGCGGCATGGGTAAAACCTGACTCCTCATTAGGTCCCACTGTTTTTCTGGATATGTCCACTGAAAAGTAGAATGAATCATTAACTACGCCAGTCTATCTGAGAGATCCCAGCGTTGCCTTCTTCCCAAACAACCATAGCTGTTCACTCGTGTAATGCAAAGCAAAAAGCAGGAAACCAGATTGAGAGAAAAACCAAGTACAAAAGCTGTCACACAGGAATAAGTCGAACTAATCAAAGCAGCTGAATCGCAACACTACTGGAAGCTCACAGCTCCCAAAATATTCACTTTTCACTGGTGTACAACACTGCAGATTGTATTCAAAGTACTACTAGGTTCATGGGCGTTAAACAAAATGCAACTGATATCAATACATGTATAATATTGCTATCAGAAGGTCTACATCTGTGATAGCCCCCCTCTATCTAAGCTAGAAAGAGAAATGATGGCCAAAGACCATTTGGTGTCAATTGTACCTATCCTAATGTACTGTGATGCAGGACCAGGAGGACAATGAAGAGACAGCCCTAGGACTCTATACTTCTACTATTAAACATATTGAAGACATTGAGAAGTAAGTAAGGAACACATGATCTAACACAGAAATAGAACTACTACATAGTTTCAAGTCAACAGAAAAAAAAGAGAAATACCTAAGAGGACAGAACTATAGTTACAAGTACCGGTACATACAGTCTGGTTGATTCTATAGTCAAGTAAAGCAATCAAGTCATCTTTATCTCATTTCTTAAGAAGAATCAACACTTGACAACTGGTCAGACATTCACAGTTTTCAGAACTTTCACTAAGTTACTTGGTACCGGTAGTTTGGAGAAAAGATTACAAAGCATTTTTTCAGGTAAGTCAACTCAAGTTTCCTCTACATAGAGTTGTCAGTTCTGGTAGCAGTGAACCAAATCTGACTGTCAGCTGTGAAATCAATATCAAAAGAATCTGCTTAAATCAATCTGAAAACTGTGAATGACTTCTACACATAGTTTTATACTTCAAGATCAACAAATTTGGAATCGGAAACATTTATAAGAGGTACAATGTAAGGTGCAAATACGTAGAACATTACGACTTTAGAACTTACTGTGAAGACTGGGCCCTGCTGAGAAACAGCCTAATGCACAAGAACATGATTTAAAAGGAATTTACAGTAATAAAAAAAACATGGTACAGATTCATAGCAGCATTGACTTTGATGTTGAAAATATGACGCCTCAAGGTCTTAACTTCAGAAACTTGTGGAGGGGGACCTGATCATGATGATCAAATCAATCCTTTCGCTACAGGTCTAAATCAGTCCTTCTGCCATGAGTCTATGGAATTTCATTAGTGTTGAGTGATGTTATGAATGAGCGCTTCAGCACACACAGTCCTTGCACAAACCCAACAACTGAGGCATGTCAACGTGCAATTGTAAATTGGCAGACATGCAGTCACGGTGGAGCCACAAAATTTTGATTGTTATAAGGTAAAATTTCATATCAAAGTGCCCATGAAATGAATGAAAATATGGATTATAGTACTTACTTCGTTCGCTTGGGAAACCCCTGAATTTCGTTGCCGTCTCAGTGGTCATGGATGCAGGTCCCTGGAATGTTGAAAAACACAGTTCACAATATAAAGCCTAAAGAAATTGACTGTATTGTATAGACACCTGTCTGGTCAGAATCAAGGATATTCAACAAGACCGAAGATAAGTGATACAATACTCCGACCAAGGGCCTTTGTATATTTCAATGAGAAGAAAGACATGCAAGAGAAATGTCAAAAACAAGACTTTTGACCACCAAGTCTATGCACAAAGTAACCAACAACTGAAAATAAAGATCTATTCTATTTTACAGTCTATTCTAAAAGTAGTGATTTTATTTGGATCAACTGATCCAATACTGAGATCATTGGGTCCCTTCACTTCTGTGTCCAGGTCTGTTTCACATCTACTTACATATCCACCATTTTCAGCTTCCACCGGATCATGTCCCTTTAATTTGTGCAATAAAGGTTGTTTTCTAGGTAAGATGTTAGCTGGGGCTGTAGCTGCCCTTCCATTGATAAATACATTGTTCACCTTGAATGAAGAAATCGATGACATAGGACAGGTGAATGAGTCGCTTGCAGGCAAGAGCCCTTCCTCTTTTTTCCAAATAAATTCGCATGGACTGTTACAGGTGCTATCACTATAGTATGTACAATATTACGTGTGTGTTCAGTGACTTAGGAAGTATCCACCACCATGTCTATCTACTCAGATGAAAGTATGAAATAGGTGCAATCACAATGAACACCCTTACCTCTTTTGAAGATGGATTCGTAATTGGTTTCTGTCGGACGAAGCCACTCCCTACTTGATGAACACTGCAGGGAAGTGCATCAGTCCCATTTGATCCTTTCGAAGGTCTGAAATCTCTCTGCGTGATGGTCATGTAGTTACCAGCGACAATTTTTCTGCAATGAAATTGAAAATGGATATTATAAATGTATTATGCCTTAAATTACACTCCCCTCTTTTGAGGCTACAAATTCCACGTTCCCATGTTCATTCATCTGTCATTCTATCTTGTTGTTCTTAAAACTGATTGGCTGGGTAATGAAGTTTTCAATTTATTGTCTAATTGACATCATTCATACCTCACTGGACATGCCAAAATACTTACCCCATTGCTGGATTATCCAAATGATCCAAACGCTGACTGTAGTAGACACCCGGTCGAAAATTTGAAAGATAACCTGTACCAACATGCCGTGCACTCCTGGGTTGGAATTTCGGCCAATTCCTTCCATATGTTGTGCTGTTTTGTGTACAGTAGAATTTCATGATGTCAGTATCTGCCCCATTACTTGCCAGGACATGCTTAGTGGGTGGTCCGTATGGAAGTTTCCCCATCATTTTTGTTTGCTGTCTGTGGTGTTTAGTCTAGTAGAGCCTGTATAAGAGAATGACCTTATGTATAAAGCGGGGGTCCATATGTCATGTGAAAAAGGAAGAGCCCGGCTGACCGGCCAGGAAGGACAGGCCTCCTCGTCCTCGGGCCTATTCATCGTTTCCACGAGGACGACGTAACTCCGACAGTGTCCGCCATTGCTGACGTCGCCGTAATGACGCAAAGCCAAGGTGCATGGTGGGCAAAATTCATTGCTTTGCTGAAGAAAGCTGGTGGGCAAAACGCGCAACGTCACAACGTCATGTAGGCCTACTAGGCCTACCCCCCGGTAGGCCCGGGCCTATAGGCCTATGTCATGGATACGATGAATACACACGGACTGTGATTTTATTATTATGCCCGCCCTGCCTTGTTGTGTCAGTAGGCGCAGCCTAGGGCTAGGCATAGATGACTTGCAGTACGCCGTTTTTGTTTACAAAATGACGTCATTTTGACGTCATCATCAGCGCCAGTCTGCGCACGCATATCAAATGACGCAACGTCATTGGTGGAGCCGGGCGCCAGTATGCGTACGCATCATGTTTACCAAGCCCGATGACGTCAGACTGCAAGTCATCTATAGGCCCTAGCCATAGGCCCTAGCCTAGGCATGCTAGGCGAGGCCTACTCTCCATTCCAAATCCCCTTGGCGCGAGGTTTATCAACGATAGCTCCGCAACGGCTGGGCCGATTTTGATGAAACATACGTCAGTTGACTTATCTTTCTTGGCGGTACAGCCATCATCACAGTCAATTTCCCGAAAAACGTGACAGAAAAAAGTTGTTTCACAAATCACCGTTTGTGCTGACGGCCGAAATGGCGGCCATTTTGAAATGACGCAATGCATCGCGCACGTGTAAACTGCACTGAACAGCATCGCGAAATGAAATGGGTTTTGAGAAAGAGATCCGTTAGGCCATGGGAACTTAGGTATGAGTTTACCGTCCGAAACTTTTTGAAAAGTGATGAGGCTTTTTTTCATTATTCATTATTCATTATTTTGTTTTTACCCCTTTTCAAGTGAAAAACAAGGTACGGACTACCAGTACAATCAAGTGTCTTTCTTACAGTGATTGGCTGATGGAGTCATCTCCCATTCTGCAGAGTGGCCGTGGTCATGGTCGTGATATACAACAGAATGATTGAAACACATCACAGTAGGGTAAATTTAGTCCATTTTCGAGGGTATGAACAAAAAAAGACACTTGGAACTAATTTTTTAGCTTTTTGGGGGAAAATTTTGGAAATAATGAAATTTTTGAAAATAATGAAATTTTTCATGCGGTGGCGCCACCACCATGCGGGCGGTGGACGGTAAACTCATAGCCAAGTTCCCATGGCCTTATGCAGGCCTTACGCAAAAAATGAAGATAGCAGAAAGATACCGGCAAGAAAGACAAGTTTATTGATGATGGTATGTTGAATTTGGCCCAGCCGTTGAGGAGATATCGGCCGAAAACCTCGCGCCAAGGCCAGGGGATTTGGAATGAAGAGTAGGCCTAGTAGCCTAGGCCTAGCCCTAGATAGATATCATACCCTAGTAGCATACCGGTAGGGCATGCCGTACGTGAATGTGACAGCATTGCAATGCATAAGGCCTAGGCCGACACTGTGACTGTCATCATGACTGTGTGTGCACTGTGTCTGCACATGCCACATCACAATGCACATGGCACTGCACTGCACACAGTGCAGTGTGTGTGTGTACTGTGTGTGGACGTCTGATCATCATGATGGATGGATGACAGTCCACTGACCACGCATGCTGACACTGTTGCCTAACTTTGGCTCACCTAAATTACCATCGACTCGAGCCCCAAATATGATAAATGCACATACTGACCCAAGGACACTGAATAAAAACCGGTTTACGACGTCTTTTCTGTTCCGTCAAGGCATGCAAGGACCAAAAAACGACTGGCTCCTGTGGATGATTTACCCGTTGTCCCTAACAACGCACGCTTATCGATGACGTTTTACGTAATTTTTGCCAGCGCACTCTATTGACGACAGGTGATAACTAGCCGCCACGTAAAGCTAGGGTTTCTGATCCAAGCCGTCGATTCGGAACGAAAATTGAAAATGGCAGCTCAACGACCGCCGCAGCCTTCCGACACTCGCACTGAACTGGGTGAATTAGTCAAACGACGGGCAGAGATAGCTGTATGAGTGATATTTCCATATTTACTACCATATATAAACTCACTTTTGAACACAACCATTGCAACAATAACCGTGCATTGCGGTCTGTGCAACACTTGACTTTCTTTGCAGGAATTTTTGCAGAATTTTCATGTCTTCCACTTCCTATTTCTTCAGCCGTCGTTTCGTATCTTATTTTGTGAAATACAAATTAGGCCTAATAGGCCCTATAGCCTGTCATGCCTCCTGTGGGTGGTGGGAATTTCACAGTTGAGTTGGGACAGTTCTGCAGCCATAGTTTGCCTGACGACATCATGCGCAACGTCATCACACACGTCCACAATTTCTGTGTGCGAAGGCGTATAATAAACCCTACCCTGCATTCGACTCGTGCTGCAAGAAGAATAATTTCTATTTCCATGTTTCACATCTTTCTCACATGATCGCAGCGCCCAGTAGATTTTTCAACGGCCACTTACGTTTTCAACCTCATTTTCAGGAGTAAGGCAAATATTTCCTAGATCGAGGTTGAAAAACAAGATATACAAGTGTTGGTTCCCCGATACAGCCGCCATGCCAGGGATCCATCCCCTGGTGGCGGCATTGCGAACCAAATGCGCACAATTCAATCTCGATCCAGGAAATTTTTGCCCGTACTCATGGTAGTGAAGTTGAAAAAGGAAGTGGTCGTTAAAAATTTGACTAGGGGCACTGCGATCGTGTGAGATGTGAAATTGGTGCATTCTGTGTTGCGCATGCTAGCTATAGGCCTAGCGGGGATGCCAAATATGACACGCTCCACTGATGATGACGTCACTCTACACGTCATGACGTTACTATGCAAGATATTTTTAATTGTGGAATGTAACTTGAGTTCACCTGTCATGTCCACACACACTAACACAGGACGGCGCAAGACAAGATGTAGGCCTGACATGAAGTAGGCTAATATTAAAAATAATACCGCAAGCACATGATGGACACCCAGAGCATCTCTGTCTATGTCTGTACTACTGTGACGTTGCCACCTAGCCAAGCTCTATAACTCTTGTGGGGTTGTGTACAACGTAGCATGGCCCAGCCGCACGGGTAATATAGCTGGGCCTATTTTATACTTTGTAGGATACATTGGCCAACCTTGAAAGACAGATTTATGCATTTGAAGGCAGCTACCTTGAGGATACTCAGCAATATGGTAACATTATTAGAGGATGGGACCGCTATCTTACAAACACTAAGTAAGTTTTTAAAGACCATGCCGCCTTTCTATAGCAAAATCGTACCAATGATATTGGTAGCGTCAAATGATGTACTTGTCTAGATAGAACAATAAGACTTTGGTACTCAGGACTGAGGTTGGTGGGATCGGTATTCATCTGGCAGTCTGAGCTGAGTCTCAAGTACCGGTAGTCAAAATTTTAGGTGTCCACCACCACTCAAGAGTTCATACGTATTTACAATGAGAAGTTTATGGATGTTATCAATTTCGTTCATTGCATGATTCGTCTCCTTTTAATTTCAGAAATACGAACAGCAAACAAGACAAACGAAACAGGAAGTTCAAAGATGCTGACAGATTGTTTTCCAAATCCTCTGTAACATCTGCTGCTGTAAGTGAAGAAAGACTTCTTGGCATGGCATTGCATGTTCATCAACTAGGGCCTCTCCTGTGTTCAACACAGTGTTTAACTTGCTGCCAGTCTTCAGCTTTTAAGAAGATGCATCGTGTTAACTTGCCCCATTTGACTTTTTCAGGCTGTTAGTGGTATTGTGGAACAGATTGAAAAACGTGAGTTTTGATACGACGTACAACTCGTTTTACTTTGAACAGAATTTTCTTTTCTCACAGTTTGAAAGTCGAAATCTGAGCCAAAAATCACTTCAAGGTGACACCACCTCCAGGAATTCATCTAGATTACCATTGGGAAAAAGTCTGGTCAGAAAATATAGTCTTCAGTAGATTGACAGATACTTATTTAAATTTGTTTATGTTAAAACTGCTTCAATTGTACATGAAATTTGTCTCATAGGAGAACCACCGAGCCCAACAGAAAACCAGTCGCCTGACACTCCACAGAACAGTCACAATGGCACATCACAAAGCCAGAACCAAGCACCAAGTAGTCAGACCATTTCTACGAGCAATCCCCTTATGAGCAACAGCAGCAGCAGCAGTACCACTAGCAGTAATCATATCCCAATGAATAACCACTCAGGAAAGGTGCAAAAAAGTTCTGCAAAACATAAAAAGAGCAAAAATAAGAATAAACACAGGTAAGTTTGGCGTAGAAATGCAGAAGTCTACTACATAAGTTGTCAGCTTTTGAGACCAATGCTTAGAAATGTGTTGACGTTGGGAAATGCCAATTTGAAATGTCAACATGGCTCACATATTTCATTACATAAATACCAGCAGAGATTTTATAACATCTACCTGTTGTTGATGTGTCTTGCAGGGTTGAAGTCAAACTTAAGAAGGGAAAAGACGTAAGTAAAGGTGATTATCGTTTTATGTTGTCATTTTCTACATAAATTGTACATGTACATCACTCAGTGCTCTTGAACCTGTTCCTTGGTGGTGATGATATTGAGACCCCCGCACTCGTACTGTGTAGTACAGTGTAGCAAACTAACTTGTTTCACTTTTCTCTGATTGCAGGACTTCTGAGGTAGAATCTCAACATTCCATGGTACGACGAACACAGATTAATCTTGGATTAGTCACGAGAATGAATCTCCAGATCAACTCCTCTTTTAACAGATTCTTTTTCGCTGAGAACAGTGGACATCATGTAATTTTGCAACATGCATTGTGATGAACCATAACTTGGAGAAGAAACTCTTAACAATTAAGAATTGTTCTCCCTCTCAACTACATTTAACTGATATTTCTAAAGCACTACCGGTACATGTATTTGGCAAGTCATTTGTTTAACTTGACTACATGTACAACTTGACTACAAAGGCAGGTGGATGCACAATCTGAACTTGCTTGTTCAGAAATTCTGTTGACTATTGTCAGTACCAGTATCTGTGTAATGCATATTTTCTTTATTTGGACGAGTCATACTGGTGGAATTAACTTCCTCTGGTGGTTAGGAGTTACCAAAGTTTCCTTGTGTGGAATGTACACTGCTTGTGTACGAGTAGGTCTCCACTTGACTTGAGAGCAGACGCGGATCCAGGGGGGGGGGCACACCTGGCCCATGGCCCCCTATTTTTCGGTGGCCTATGTGAGAAAAATTGCCCCTTTTCCAAAGTGCCGCTGAATTGCCTTGTAATTTGTCCCTCAGATGATGGGAAATAACACCAACGGCTTTCTAGATTTCAAAATTTTCTAGGGAGACCCCCGTGGCTTTGCACCCTCAACACTCACCTTCATCAGTCTACCTGTGGCCTTCTGTGCCCCTTTACCAGAATCCTGGATCCGTCCCTGGGGAGTATACCGTAGATTGTCTGGGAGTGCTATTTTTATTAGCCATTCATTTGAAATGTAAAATTATGTGAAAGTCAAAGATTTTTCTGATGACATTAGTGAATCCTTCTCATTATGTCCACTGTGGTTTATGTTTCCTGTATCTTGTAAATTCAGGATCTTAGGAACTCCAGCTTGCCATGTGTTTGCATTTATGCTTTTAGGATATTGTATGTGTACAGTGGGAAGTGTCAAATAAAAAATGTAAATAGTAGGATTGAGTTTCTGTTGTTTTATTCATGGTACTCCTGGTCTGCGTTTCTGTGGCATTGTTATTTTGCTGTGCATCATGTCCCAATATTGCCATTCTTCAACTTGCATGAGAGTACAGTACATGCAACTTGCAGCTCACACGTGTTTTCAGATGGTTGAAAACATGTCAATGAAATGTGGTGGCGGGTGTCCATGAACAACATGGGAATTATGAACTTCAAACCAAACAATGGCCCAGATATCTTCGAGGGAACAAAGGAGCTTGCTTAAAAGCTTCCCAGTAGGGTTTATACATGTAAATCATCAGACAGAGGTAGATTTTGTAAAAATACTTTATTGTGTATTCCATTATTCCACAGGTATCAAAATCATGGAAAATGAAAACCATTCCATGAACAAATTGAAAGCTCAAATGCACTTAACATGATTGACATGCAAGACCATCACACCAACAGTTGCTTCTGTCCTCAGTATACGGTACTTGAAATATCAGCCCAAGACCTGCATGCCACATGCACGAATACTGTAATTTTTTGCCAGTTTTACTGATGAGCGCAGAGATGTACATGTAAAGAATCATAAATTCAAATTAAAACTTCCTGTTATGTGATATCTATATGATCTAACACACGCAGTCCCATCAAGGCAAGAAATATCTGAGACCAACTTTGAGTGAAAGAAAACAGAAAATTCCCCCAGTGTGCTCCATCCCACAAAGTCATTGACAGGGTCATGTACACTTTTCTTTCACACAAACACAATGGCATTCAGCAGTTATAAGTCCTCCATGTAAGCAGATACATTCCATTCAGTGATGGTCCCGTAATATTTATAAGAATTAGACTAGACATCAAAGGCGTCAGGACAATTTTTCATCCGGCTTATGGAAGTCACGGCATCTTTCATAATATACCTAGAAAGGAAAGAAATTTCATGACACTAACAATTGGATACCAGGTATTCGAGTTCTATGTCATAAAAGGCAATAAAATGACAAATACAAGTCCAGTTGGATGTAGGATAACTTCTTATCACTAAACTTTCATTCCCTTGATTATGTGTACCACAAGCTGTTTAAGAGAAGACGTTCTTCAGCTGATGAAGGCAAACTTTTCACCACACCATTAGTTTTGAATTCCATCCAAAACTCACCTTCAGGGATCCTTTTCTAAGAATACCTTCTACATGTAATTCTGACTGCATAAGTCGTAGCTGAAAATGAAACAAGAATATTCTAGATTGGTAGACAAGCATGACAAGAGCAAACCAAATTGTGGCATATGCTCCATTTAAGTTTATTGTGGGCATACTGGGTAATTAAGTATTCTCTGCATGGGTCAAGTATGCCAAGGAGGAGCCAACTGTTAACAAGGAGTACCCACCAACAACAGGTAGCTGTTTTCAAAACTAGTTTCCAATTGACTTGGGTGAACATTTTTCATAAATAAATGGGGAAAAACAAAAAAAAGAACATTCTGAAATTCCCTTCCATAGCTTCACTCTTTACCTTTGTCTGTTCACCACTGACTCTCTTTTGTAATTCAAAATTGTCTTCATCCTTTTCACGCTCAGCCCGTAGTTGACTGACCAATTTGTCCTGGGCTTTGATACACGATTTGATGGCAGCCTCCCTCTGCCCATAGGCTTCTGTCATCTATTAGAGAGAGAGAATTGTAAAAGCAGAGATATTGTTGCCAAGAATTGTTACAAATGGAAAGTGTAGACAATGAGGGATACTGTAACTCACATCATGGTAGAGTTTTTTGCATGTCTCTCTTGCATCCACATTGCCAGCAAAAGAAGCAGTCGGCACAGTCTTGTTCAGGGCATTGGAAATTCTATCATCTATCAATCTCAACTGTTTGAGTTTTGTCTGAAAAACATAATAAAAAAGCAAGCAAGATGAGAAGAGATGAGTATCAGAGAGGCAAAAGATTCAGAAGTCAGTTTTTATTTTTTTAGGCTCCACTCCAGTCCAGTCCAGGCCTAGCCTACATACATGGCCTAGGCTACTCTTAATCGGAAAGCTTCTGGGGAATCGCTCCATTCCATCAATATCAGATCTCAGATTACAATATCATGATTGGGGCTTTTTAGATAGGCCGACCTGTACATTAATGGTCCAATGCACACTGCACGCACTGTACATTTTTTACCCTTGCCCGCTGTCTTCCCGCAGACCAGCTGCGATGAAGGGGTCCAGTAAGCGATTTTCCAGGAGATGACAACCTATCACGTTACAGTATTGTTACAGTGTTTGTCGAAACATGGAGTTTTACATTGACTAGAACTCAGAATTGTATGCAGAAGCTCTCTTATTTCACCTGGAATTGCATAAAATCGTCACATGGCAAACTTCGATCACCGGCGTCCGCCA
>NMRB01003466.1:37350-62052 GCA_002633025.1 Notospermus geniculatus | reverse complement strand
TCTGACGTGTAATATTTCATCTTGACGGCTAATCAATGACATCGGTACCAAGGTTCTTAACACTCGCCACATTGGATCGAAATAAGAATGGATATGATGGATTGAGGCGTCCAGTTGTACAATATTGAACCGTTATACCCTTTCACTGCCAGCAACAATTTCATTAAAATAAATAAATAAGCAAAAAAACAACCAAAAAAACCAAAAAAACTGAAACTGTATAGAAATGCCTGCCACAAAGGTATTCATTGGAAAGCACTCACTCAGGGCTTTCGCACCAATGCATAAAGTATGATTCACCCTAACTTCAACATGGGCAAAGTGCCAGGCCTGTGCAACAAACACCATAAAGTGAACACAAAGATTAAACCAAAAACTACAATATTTACCAGTGGACTGAGCACAAACTTGGCTGTTCAAGTAACCCTAACATCATTAGGCAACTGCGACATGGATTATTTACCACTGACTTGTGAACATTTCCAAGCTTGGCACTTTGCCCATGTTGAATTTAGGGTGAATCACACTGTACCTGTAATATGCCTTATATTTGGCATTCAAATTTTTTGTACGGAATGTTTTTGAGAAATTTGACCCTGGCGATGAAAGGGTTAACACCCTCTGGTTGGACCTTTGAAATGTACGAAGCAACGAGGGTTCAAATTTTAATTAATCATGCTTGCTGATAATTACAAGCGTGAGCTCTCCCGAAGGTAATTGATTCCCACATGTATATGCCATCTTGTAAGGAAAATATGTCTGCCAGAAATTCTCAGACTAATTTCTCTAAATCGAATTCAATCATGGCCCCTTTCCCTAGCAAACTCTCAAAGGCATTGGGTCATATGAATAAAGAATAGCAAATGCTTTTACTTGAATTTTGCAATACAAATGCACTAGGTAATGCTGTACAAATCTGAAGTAAAAGCATTTGCTAGTCTTTATTCATATGACCCATTGTACATACTTCGTCCGATTCTTCTACCGTACGACCATAATAACAACGTCAACTATAATTTTCATCTGATCACCTGAATCGCATGGAGTATGAGTAGGCTTTAGGCCATCGTATACGACCAATAACAATGTAAACGGGAGATCCAAGATACAGAATAGCACGAAATTGACACACAAAATGATAATAAGCAAGAAGTCAATCTCCAGAATTCACGAATTTTCGACCCCAACCGGGGTCTTTTTCAAGTGGAACTTTACAATCTGAAACTCTAGAAAAGACTCATGTAAACGGGAGAGTGATGTAAACGGAATGTAATGTAAACGGGAGAGTGATGTAAACGGGAGAGTGAACAATAGCATTTCCATCCGATCAGCTGAATCGAATACAGTATAAGTATAATCTAGGCCTTAGGCCATTGTAAATGTATGACCAATAACATTGTAAACGGGAGAGCGAACAATAGCATTTCCATCCGATTAGCTGAATCGGGTAGAGTGTAAGTATGATCAAGGCTTTATAGGCCCTCGTACGATCAACAACAATGTAAACGAGTTAGCGAACAATAGCATTTTATTTCGTACAATCAGCACAATCGGATAGACAATTAAGCCAATCAAGAAAGAAAATGTGTCAGAAACTACATGTAGTTCCTAAATATTTTAATAAAATGATGTCTCACTAAGGGACCCCTTGTCCTTTACTGCGGAATAGCCCCTGCTGACCCAATCGTCGACCCCTCAGGGCGCGTATCATTAAGTCAGATCCCAGGTATCTATAATGCTGGAAGTCGGCTCAATAAAGTCACACTTAGAAGCTTTGTTTTGCCTTGAAATTCGGCATGCTAACAGAGAATACCATATCCTGATGCAACGGGTGGTTTAATTTGCGAAGAGGACTTTGTTCTGGTAGCAATTTTATTTTTTTTAACAGTGTTCGATTGTTTTCTAAATTCTCCCTACCGCACACCGTGTTGCACCAATTCCAGCCGCGCCGTGTGTTCCAACCTCGGCCAAAATCAGAATCGCCATGCCATGGGTTCTTGCTAGTAGAAAATAATAATTGAGATAGCACCAATTCCAGCCGTGCCGTGTATTCCAACCTCGGCCAAAATCAGAATCGCCAATTGCCATGGGTTCTTGCTAGTAGAAAATAATAATTGAGATAGCAAAATGAGTGCGTAGAGTTGTAAGAGAACAAGCACTACAACGTCAAGTCTACCCATCTGTATAAAATGCTAACTCAGAGAACCTTTTCTAACAATCCCTTTGGCAGTCAATTAAGGATACCGAATGACGATCAAGTTGAATTACCATTCAACAATATATTATCCATAATTTCTATATTATTCTAGACTACTACTCGCCCTTAAGGAAGATGAACACCACTTACCCCTGACATTTCAATAAAGCATGGAAGTCATCCCCTACTTATATTAATTGCATTTGTTCTTCGTAAGATGGTACAAGTACTCGATGAGGGATAAGGACCGAGAGAAATCACAAAAAAGATACTTTCAAGTGAAGTGAAGCAGTCAACGCCTACAGGGTTTCAATCGGAGTTGAATTAAGGATTGATGTTGGTGGCAGTTTGTCTTAGATATCTAGTTCAGGGGGTTCAAATAGAACAAGCAATTGACTCTGTAAAGAGGCAGTCGTAATTCAAGGTCTGTTGAAGGTCTCAGGTGAAGGCTGTGGAATTAATGATGTGGAAGCAGGAATTTGTTTATCAAATTATGGATGTAATCTTCTTTGGCAAAGCATGTGAGGTGGCACTTCTGATAACTAAAGACAGAATCACGCCCTGGCTTTTTATCCAAAGCCGTTGTAGACGCTGCGAGTTTTTAAGAATTTCGTCGCTGGCAATTCGAAGTTCTTTATGACGCCGTATAATTTATACAAAAAACTTAAATTTTTTTGTCGACCGATGCTGCTCATTTTAATTTTCGGCCATTGGTCACAAAGGTCTGGCGTTGTCTGTGACCGCGCTGGAATCAAAGTCCGGGTTCTCTTGTCCTGTGTGGATTAAGCCTTTGTAAAGGATTATGTCGCTGACCGTGACAACCGTTGAAAATGCATGGTCTTATATTGAAGACTTCCATTCCCGGGGCTTTCTCCGCTGGTACAACGGGCCAAGCGTCAAGCTTCTGTTGGTGATGGTCGGCATTGCTGACGACAAAGCAAGCTGTTGATATCTTCGAACCGAAATCCTGACAGTGAGGCTTTTGTTATGATAAAGTGTAGGAGCTAGATCCGAGTGGCCAAGCTGGGTCGCTGCTGTAAGGTTGCTGTTTATCATCCGTCAGAGAGCCACTCTGGCTGATAGAAATATTCATGCTTCCTTCTACTGGTGATGAGGATCGGATGACACTTCATCGCAGTTATTTTCTGCAGGGCTAAGCGTCAGCCCTGCGGTACTGTGGTGTTGTAATGTACACGTACTTTTGTTGTAAATTTCTAATAAATCACTGCTGCTTCATCGCGTGTCCTTTGTCCATCCCCATCCACTGCAGCAGCACGTTGCCACTGACACATCACATCGTGAAGTGAGAAAACCACTTGAATTCTCCTGGGGTCGAACCCGACATAAAATCGTCAGTGCCCACTCAGCAAAAACGTTCCCTCTGCCAAGCAGCTGTCTTTGGTTTCACCACGGTTGATGAGGTAGCGGGGTAATAAACTTGCCGTGTCACGGACCAACTAACATGCGATTCGTGACCAAAGCCAGGATCAACGGACGTTCATTCAGCTCTGCAAACATCCCGAAAAAAAGTCTGTTGAACAACAAGGTCATGTTACTGTAACTCGGTTGGTCGTTTACCCCTGATCAAATAGAGTCTGATGTTTACCTAGTACGGGACAACTGCCTGAAATTGGTTTGGCCATGTGGGAAAAAAGTCGTTGATAAGTCCTGTCAATGTCCTTTGGACTGGGTACCATTTGAGTTTGTGGACAGGGGAAAGAAAAGAAGACCGAGGCTTCTTTAGATGTGCAAAGTTGCAGCTTGTTTTGCCACTTGGTGTCTTTCGTTAGCTAGGTGTGGTCGCCGTGTTGATCGTCAACAATGACTTCTACCAGTTACTTTTCTGCCATCTTTATTTATTTTACACTTCCCGAAGCTGTTCTATTGGGGTTTCTTTCACTACCCTTTATTGCCTTAGTCCTAACCATTCTCTCTTTTCCTAATTCTGTCCAATTGTTTTTCTTACACCTTCTTAGATCCTTTTTCTAGACCCTTGTTCTACCAATGGGGAACCGGAGGAACTAACGTCACGACGCGGCGCTGTGAGCAGTGCGACCGAATTTTCTTTTTTCTAACGTTATTTCCATTTATTTCTGGTGTGAAAAGCACCCGTTTGTTTCGGTCGCCTGGCATTAAAATTTACACCATCTTGTAGCAGATGAAAATGTCTACATTTTGCGGTGCTTTTTCCCCTTAAAATGAAGACATAGATGACGATTTCGGCAACGTCTTTATCTCAATTTTCCTGTAGAAAATGTACAGCTGATTTTTTCATGACGTAGCGTCAACACATAAAACGACGTCAATGACGTCGTTTCGGTCGCACTGCTCGCAGCGCCGACCTGTCGGGATTTCCGGCACGCGGGTTCCTCATTACTTTTCTGCCATCTTTATTTATTTTACACTTCTGTTTCCCCAAGCTGTTCTATTGGGGTTTCTTTCACTACCCTTTATTGCCTAATTAGCCCTACTCATTCTCTCTTTTCCTAATTCTGTCAAATTGTTTTTCTTAAACCTTCTTATAGACCCTTGTTGTAGACCATTGTTTTACTAGCTTCTCAGCCCTTGTTTTTTTCTACAATTCTCATTGTCTGCCTCTCTCTGCTTCACTACCCCTTTCTCTGCTTTCTTAAAGGGAGACTCCACTCATTGTTAGCTTTTGAATTCTTATCAATCCATGGAGACTAATGCCAATTGTTATGTCACTAGTGTCAATTGGCTGATGACCTTTGTAGTGAATGAGCTAATACTGTGGCTGCCTAAGCCTATTGGTTGTTCCTTCATAAATATGCATTGAGCACACATGACATCATGTGTGCTGTGCTATGGTCCCCTTGGGATTCAATTAAAATACTTAAAATAACGAGTTTGCTGATTTTTAAAAAATCTGACATGTTGCAGATATCAATGAATTTGAATGTATTAATGATATTTCAAAAATTCAAAATTTTACACAATGAGTGGAGTATCCCTTTAATTACAATGTACTTGTTATGTTGTTGTTTACTCTGGGATTTTGATTTGACTCTCATACTTGTGTTCTTATACTCTTATACTTGTGTTCACTCCTGAGGAAGACACCGTGTAGTGTCGAAAGCTAGAGTCATCATGTACCTTACATGTAAAATTACAACGTTGATCTAAAAATCGGTGTTACCACCCTTCTTTCGTTAGCTGTATTTGGAGATCGGCCATGACAACTTGAACACGATCCGGGCGTATTTGGAACAAAAAGTAGGTTAGTGTCAGACTAATACGAACGTACATGTAGGCGTTCGTAAGAACTCCGAAGTAGCAGAACGACTTCCTCAATGGAAATAAGAGACGATTTTCTTCTTTCCTTCGAGCACTTGGAAAATTGATGCGGATTATGATAAATGCTTATGATGACTCTTAAGATTATAACAAAACCCTGGGCAATATTAATAAATTGCTAAGACGCTCTTGGCTAAGTCGACTACCGCTTTTGATTGTGTGATCCAGGGATTGCATGGCACGTATGATTCTTTAAGAAAAAATCGACACTTTCGCGCTGCTTGAGAAATATATTTATACATGTATGAAACAGTGTCCATTCTATTGATGTACATGTACGTAATTTCAGGGGTTTATCTCTGAGGGAGTAAGAAGTGGAAAATAAGAAGTGGGAAGTTTTGGCATTTTGCAGATTTTTTCAATATTTCTCAAAATGGGATAGAATTTTTTCCCATTTTGAGAAATTTTCTTAAAATGACATGACATTTTGTCTAATTCTTCGGGATATTTCTCAAAATGGGAAAAAAATTACCCCAATTTGAGAATTGAAAAATTCGCGAAAAATGCCAAAATTTTCCACTTCTTATTTTCCACTTTTATTTCTTACTCCCTTGTTGATATCTGCATGGTCCTGAAGGGTAATTCGATGTTCCTTTACGTATATCAAAGAATTGGAATAGAGGGAGGTGCATATTGCCATCCCCGTCACTTAGCCTGTCTCATCCCTTTAAGCTGTTGATACACCAAAATCGCAGTCACACGGTCACAGGGACCTGGCGTTGTCTAGCTCATCCAACATTACCATATCCAAAGTGCCAGGGCCGGGATTTTGATTCGAAGATATCAACAGCCTGCTGCGATCCTGTTTCTGGGAGTACTAAGGTGAAAGACATAGCTTCCTACCGGACTAGAACCCACGGACCCTCGCATAAGGCATCAATCTTTCGTATTAAATGGTAAAATCATTAGGCAACACAAACTTGCATCAGTCGGAGAGTGTACTTTTGCAAGTGGCTAAAGGTCAGATCGATGGCAAATCCGAACTTCTCCAGGGAATTGCTTTGACAGAAAGCTTTTCCAAGAAGCTGTGAAGCCATCATATTGAGTCTTTCGATTACATGTACCGCCGCGTCTGGGAGTTTTTCAATCAAAAGACCGTGTTATTTCACGAAGGCAATGCGGGAACCTACACGCAAATGAGCAGCTAAAGCAGTAGCCGGGTTTACCGTCTTTGGTCGAAAGAAATTAGCGGAGACCCTTGTTAGTGTCACGTAACGGCCAAACCCCAGCCACGAAATCAGGCTATCGTTAACGACTCAATCCGCTCATTAGCAAATCCGCTGAGTTTTGCGGTACTTACGTCCAGGTTGGTGAGAGATAAGCTTTATTAGTAAAGAGAGACGTTACTAGCTCGCGTTGATGATTGTGATAAAGTGCACAGACCCGTGGTGGTTTCACCTTTTCTCCTCTTTCGGTCTCCAACATCAGCAGTTCTGCTACTTTGACCCTTTAGACGCTGCCACCGCACTGCCAGTAACGATGTGAACTGGGGAGCGAACGAGGATTTCCCGTACGGTCAGCTGAATCGGATAGAGTATAAACCAGGCCACAGTGTAAACGGGAGAGCGAACAATAGAATTTTGCTGTAAGGTCAGTTGAATCGGTTCGAGTATAAACCAGGCCACAGTGTAAACGGAAGAGTGAACAATAGCATTTGCTGTAAGGTCAATTGAATCGGTTAGAGTGGAACTCAGGCCACAGTGTAAACGGGAGAGTGAAAAATAGCATTTGCTGTAGGTCTGTTGAATCGGCGAGAGTGTAAACCAGGACTCACAGTGTAAACGGCAGTGAACAATAGCATTTGCTCAGTATAATTCCTCCAAGCTCGGATAGAGTGTAAACAAAAATTAATGAGTGCTTGTGAATTTTGGTATAAAGTCGCCCTTCCTGCCTGAGACAGCCGCAAACAATTTAGTCCCATGACGCTAAGTTCGGCCTACCCGTAGATGGCATTGTTATGTGCTTGTAGCACGATCCTGACCGGGTTTACATCGGATGACACGCGACACGAACACGAAGGCGAACAATGGCTTCACAAAGGATTCATCCCCATGAAACTTTTGTTCGCCTGCGTGTTCGTGTCGCGTTTCATCCGATGTATTAACTCGGCCTAAGATACACCAACGTTGTGACACTTTGGCCTGCAGATGGTCAAAATATTATTTACGCCGTAGTAGATGTTACGCATGGAATTTCTACATGTCATCATTGCTGAAAGATCTTAGATATGTCGGAATGAGTGCTTAAAAATCTTTGTAGGCGTACAATATATGCACGTGTAAATGCTCGTGAAATGTATTTTCATCACGTGAACCGAATTTGCTCAGGACGGTTATGGTTGTCGTCCTTGAAAATGACAAACACATTATCAACTTGGTAATGTTCGATGAAACTTTCCATTTGCGTCTGGCATCACTGACAACAAAATGTGTAATAGACCATGAGACTAAAGTGCACTGCTTGCTGGGAGCTTATTGTGATATTGCTGAATCAATTCCTTCATAGCAACAGAGGATAACCATTGGCTTCTCTCATTTCTGATATGACGTCATCAGGCAAGGAAGAAGTAGACTGACCCACTTAAAGGAGACGGTATTGGATCTCTAATGTGTTATTTTACTGCTGACGTAGAGAGAGCACCTAGCGGCAGCAACACGAACTACAAAAATCCATTACAAAATGTACGCAGTAAATCGGGCCATTCGCCGAAACGTAGCTAGTACCTTGGGTTGGAGAGTGGCGCGGTGGCGCCGACTGTCGAGAAAAAGTGTCAATACCGTGGTCCTTTAAGATCGAGAGCACAACAAAGGGTCGCTCGATTCAAAGTAGCCTGCATCCTGCTTGTATTGTATTCCCCAATCGACCCCATGGGAGAGTCCTTAGCTTTCTTCCCAAGGTCATATCATCCTTTATCAGATGGCCTTTGAAGAGATCAGTCGGATATTTGAATGTGATGTATGTCAAGGACAGTAGAAATCTACACGTAGGCTGAGAGAATGGGGCAGTGGAAACATTGTAGCATGCCATCCCGGTCGGACTCGCTTTGCATGTTATCGAAACGAGGCCGATTTACCTTATCAACAAATTCCCTGCAACGTACTGTAACCAACAACATGAAATAACATGAAATATGACAAACTAGTCGTTCAACACTGTTGATCAACACGCCAGGACCTGCAACACTGTTGATAGAAATAGGTTTCTGCAGCTACTTAGTTGCATGTTGCAGGTAAGCTTCAACACCAGATACTGGATCAGCCAATCAGATAATTTGTCTAAGTCATGTGACAATCACATGATCAACACGATCATGCTGATCTTGCATGATGCTGTTGCATGCGTGAACTACCGTCATGACCGTATGCTTGTTGAAGGAGGTTTGTTGAAAGTAAATTGTTAATCAACAGTGTTGCAGGGATTTGTTGATAATGTAAACCCAACTGTAACACCAACTTGTTGTAGTTGATTTTTCAAGTTGAAAAATACGCAATTGTTTTGTGTTAATTAGATCATGTGATCTAATTAACATGATTCTGAACTCAGATTTAAAAAAAAATGCCGAATTACTGTGGAGAGTTACAGAAATGAAATGGTCCATGGACCATGTGTTCACCTGGGCGGGTGAACGTGCTTACAGCGTAAATTTCCTCCGAGTATTCAAGTTTCCTCCTACTGTACATGTACATGTACATAAAATTCGCCCAATGTTGTCTATCAAGTAGAGTATTTTGCGCTCAGCTACCGATTCAATGTTCAACAGTAGAAGTAAAAACCCGTCGTGTGGTATGTTGATCACGCCTCCTGTAGATGTCAAGACATGAAATTGACAAGGTCATAGCTTTTTATCGTCACATTCTTTATCTGCCACCAAAGAGACTCGAGTAGGAACTTGAAGTAGGCTCTAAGCGCCTCTACTAATTGTGCGTGACGTCTTAATTCTGCAGTAACTCTCATAGCACATTCTTTTAGCTATTTAGTCGATATCACGACAAAAACACGCTGGCCCGAGAGTATTGTGTTGTTTAGAGATTATGTTGATAGCGAGGCGCGTGACTTGGTTCTTGATTTGGGTTTTCATTGTTGTTGCGTGCTTGGACGGATAGGTTACGTCCTGTCTTCTCGAATTCATGCTGCGTGCATACAGTGTCCACCTGCTTTATTCTCAGGCAAGTCTCGCCGAGCCCAATTAACGTACCAGTCATTTACATGTAGAAGGCTATCCTTCAAATGATAACTAAAAATAGTTCCAATCACTGGCGTACCGGTAGATATTTTCAGGGATACAGTACTGTCTGATACATGTATTATTAATCACTAGAAAGAACCCGTGGCAATCGGCGATTCTGAGTTTGGCCGAGGTTGGAATGCACGGCACGGCTGGAATTGGTGCAACACGTTGTGCGGTAGGGAGAATTTAGAAAGCAATCAAACAACACTGCTAAAAAAAGTAAAATTGCGACCACAACAAAGTTCTCTTCGCAAAATCGACCACCCGTTGCATCAGGATATGGTATCCTCTATTACCACGCCGAATTTCTAGGCAAAACAAAGCTTCTACGTGTGACTTTATTGAGCCGACTTCCAGCATTATTATATAGATGTACATGTACCTGGTCATTGCAGATGGCGTCATTCATTGCAGACTATTCAGTCTTCTAAACAAATATATCTCCAGTCATTCACCTTCACCTGGACAGTAATTTGTATGCCAGGGATTAGGACAAAGAAACCATATAGACGACTAAATCTCATGAGTTGGCATATGTCAGACGATTCGTCTACGTGGTATACTGGAGGTACAGTACTAGAAACAGAGGAAATTTTCTTTAGCAAGGTTCATTGGCACACGGAATTGGTCCGCTTCATGTCCGTAAAAAATCTATCAAATGGACTTCAGCGTTGTCGTATCCGGAAAACTAGGGGCAAACGGACTGGAAACGGATCGGATCCGCGTGCCAATGAACCTTGCTTTTAAAATCTGCGTACGCCTGCAAGGTCTTTCATTAAAACATCATACGTTGTAGATAGTGAAGTATGGGCCGTTATATCCGCAAAGAGATGTTATACATCATAACGACGTTGTAAGTCTAGATACCAAGGAAATGTTCTTAATCTGCGTCAGGCCTGCAGGATCTTTGATTAAAACATCGTAGATGGTAAAGTATGGGCCGTTATATCCGCAAAAAGACGTTATACATTATAACGACGTTGTAAGTCTAGACATCTGCGTCACGCCTGCAGGATCTTGATTAAAAGATCATAGATGATTAAGTATGGGCCGTTACATCCGCGAAAAAGACGTTACACATTATGACGACGTTGTAAGTCATAGACTCTAGTCATTGTTATGGGACCTCGAGTCATAGCTGAGAAAGATGTTTGGTGGTACTGCCGTTGTAAAGATGATGGAGTTGCAGCTGGCATGTGTTAAAAATTAAAAGAGTTTGTAAGTTTGCTGCGAATCCAGATCATATTCAGTCACGACTCACAACCGCCTCGCCTCGCTGTTTCTCAGCGACAACTTGAGTTCACGTAAAACGACTCGGGATCATGAGGTAGGGCCTACAGATCTCGTCATCAATGTAACGTCGTTATTTGCGGATATAACCGCCCATAGTGAAAGGCTGACTTTGTCAGTTCCCGGAAAGTTGGTGAAGTCAGTGATTCTTTCAGGTGCTGTGACGATGGAAATATTCCTTGCCGATTTCCCCAACAAAGTCCGAAGGAAAACGTCTTTTAATGGCACCAAATGACTTTGGAAGATGAAGCTGTTTTGGTTACACCCTCTTCCATCATCTTTGGCACCAGCCGTGTTTGCGACGACCAACCTAACCTTGCTACCTTTATTAATCTACCGCTTTGCAAATAGCCAAATGAGAGATTGCTTGTTTTGGCCTTTTGTGTCCTTTCCTTTGAACCTTTCTTGCTTTGTGATTTATAGCCATTTTGCAGGGAGTTATTAGTGGACCTTGTTCGTGCTGGATAAACCAAGAGGAAAACTGAGAGAGGAGGATTATTGCGAGATTGTTACGGGGAGAAAAACATGAATGAGTCATAGCTTTGGCCAATCTAAAAGTACAGTGGAACCTCTCTATTAAGGACACCTCTGGGACTGACAAATGCTGTCTGCAATTGAGCGGTGTCCTGATTACAGAGGTCAAAATGAATAGAAATGGTCAATTTGGGACTGAACTTTGGTGTCCTTAATAAGAGAGGTGTCCTTCTGGCAGAGGTGTCAGCTAAGGGAGGTTCCACTGTGCACATCGTGACCTGCTTTTTTTAAAAATTTTCGCCGAGAGGAGCATTTGTAAGGAGTTCTTGTCACATGTGACAAATCGTGTGGTCGTGTAACCATCCCACTCTCGTCCCCAAGAGCATTTGCAGTGGATGTTTTCTTATGTAACACTCGTTCGAAAGATGGCTCGCTCCGAGGTTGGTAAAAACAGCAATAATTCACGAATGAATTGCTCCAGTAAAATACATGTACAAGTAGAACCTCTCTATTAAGGACACCTTCGGGACTGACAAATGCTGTCCTTAATTGAGAGGTGTCCTGATTACAGAGGTTGAAATGAATAGAAATGACCAGTTTGGGACTGAACATTGGTGTCCTGATTAGAGAGGTGTCCTCCTGGCAGAGGTGTCCGTTAAGGGAGGTTCCACTGTACTTCAGTGTAGTGTCGACGTTCTCACTCATTGCAATACTGTCAGGGGCATTAACAGCGTTTTTGAAAGGGAAAAAACACCTGTTGTGTCACGGCCTACTTCAAAAACTCTTGATTTTTACCATCGACACAACATAGTAAATGATTCAAAATCGAGCTTGCTTCAGTTCAAGAACTCGTTGTTAGACATTTCCTTGCTAGTGTAGGCTATAGTGCGTTCAGTTTGGGGGCCATCGTTTAGCTATCATGCGTAGTTGCCACGGTTGCCATCTAAAGCTAAAAACACAGAGATGCGGTTCGTGCTCCGGTGCGGCAACGGTAGGGGTGTTTTTAAAGTCGACTGACCCGACTGAATGATGAGACGAGCAGTATTGGGTCAGTCAACTTTAAAAACACCCCTACCGTTGCCGCACCTGAGCACGAACCGCATACATGTGCGCTTAGCTTAAGAATTCTTTTCGTACGCGAAATCACGGCCCATTCTTTTGTAAATTCGAGGATGAAAATGCCCATGCGTATGAAAAAAATCATAATAATGGCAACCGTGGTTGCACAAACAATAGGGAGGTTCAGCGATCAAATGATAAACGTAAACTTTACGACAACGTTATTTTTCATACTACACATTAACCAGATTTTATATTGCATTTTCGGTACAAAAATAACGTTGTCGTTAACGTTACGTTACGTTTATCGTTTGATACTAAACCTCCCTAGTAAGAAACACGCGAAGATAGCCGTCTTTGTGGTGTATCAGACTCAATTTGTGGCCTTGACCTTCACCGCTGCAGTAAACAAACATCAAGGAGTGACGTCGGCTCATCTCCTACATATCCTCTCCGTCTATATCCAGCCTTTATAAATCTACGTCACAACAAACCGTATTTTCCTGTAAGACTGTAAGGATTCCCAGGGCTAAAAATAGCATAATTTCCTCTCCACAGTAAACAGACTCCTACTAAGCAGGATTATCTGGTAAACGAATTGTGCCCCTTCGGGAAATGGCGTGATATTCGCCAGGAAAGAAATCCATGCCATTTTGCAAAGATTGTAAAAATGTATTCAACATAATAGCTTTCAATATTCTACACAGATTGCTTTTTATTGGAAAAATGTAAAAATGTAGCTCTTCAGGATAGGTGCCCTTGATGTCTGGGAAATCGATTGTAACTTTACGGCTGTCGTTAGTTAGAAATAAACTACTCACTTTTCATTTTTCACCCTTCATTTTCCATTCAAAATCAAAATCAGAAAATAAATGTTCACATTTGGGTTTCAGCTCAGTCTTTTCTAGAGTTTCAGATTGTAAAGTTCCAGCCTGAAGAAGACCCCGGTTGGGGTCGAAAATTTGCTAAATATTCTGGAAATTGACTTTATATACTTTATCATATTGTGTGTCGATTTTTGTGCTCGCCTTCTCTTTAGAAAATAAATGTACGTGTATATGTGAATAGTTAATGGAGAATGCAATGTTCATTCTTCAGGTTACGGATGATTTTCTGCCAAATCACAAAATAAAAAAAATTAAAAATGACGACTGAAAAATTAGCACCGTTGTAACGGCGGCCTTTGACTGTTTCAACGATCTTAAGTAAACACTAAAAGTCTTTGCATAGGCAAGCTACCTAATATAGGGTTAGACATTATCTCATCCCCAGAAGTCTATCATGTTAGGCATTTTGCCTATGTTCCTTAGACAAAAAAATACCTTTTGTGCATTTTGTCCACAGGCAATCTGCCTATTAAACTAACGAACATAGACAAAATACCTAACATGACATTCTGGGAATGAGATAATGCCTAACCTATATTAGGCAGCTTGCCTATGCAAAGGCTTTCGGTGAAGCGGTGTCTTTGTCTGGCGGTCAATTCGTCGCCGATCAAATTACTTCAGAAATCTTGATAACCTCGTAGATCGCTTACGATTACGGGTTACTGTCCGTTTCAACCGTTAAACGCCAAACCGCATAAGGCAACGCTTCCAAACTGCCAAGCAATGAGACGATTAGAAGTCTGAACATGCTCAACTAGTCAAAACGGTTCGAGTTAACCATCTCACATGCTGTCTAAAACCATCCTCCGCTTTCACAAACTGATAATGACAGGTAGGCTATTCCGATCGTGGTGATCTGCCCTGTCGTATTAACGTCTCCTCTCGGCAGGGAGGCAGGGGAACTGAGGCTACATTAGCTTCAAACATGATGAGGAATCGCCGTGATTGGAAAATTTCCTTGTGAGAACTTGGTCAGTTCCTGCTCCAAAAAGCGATTGAGTTGAAGATTCCTTTACAAACTTATCATTTCACTGCCAGTGTTAATTTCAAGGAAGTAAGAAATAAAAGTGGAAAATAAGAAGAAGTAGGAAATTTTGCACTTTTGTGCGAATTTTCCAATTTCTCAAATTGGGATGAATTTTTTCCCATTTTGAGAAACATCGCCCGAAAAATCAGACAAAATGTCATGTCATTTTAAGAAAATTTCTCAAAATGGGAAAAATTCCATCCCAATTTGAGAAATTGAAAAATTTGCGTAAAATTACCAAAATTCCCACTTCTATTGTCCACTTTTATTTCTTACTCCCTTTTTCATGAAAAACAGAAAAATGTACGTAATTCTGACAAATCAAGGTAACCCCAATGAATGCACTCTGTAAGAGCTTTCCAATGAATGCTTATTTATGTGGTTTAGGTGCTTTGTAAACACCTACATTTCCCCGTTTGAGAGAATGTACCTTCGAATGGCTTCGGTCTGAAGGGTATTATATTGTTTACCCTGCTAACACACATTTTGGTACAGTGATCATCTCAGCGTCAGGCGAAATCCAGTCTGGAGGCATCAACCAGTCGCGCGAGGCAATTAATTAACTTGTCACAGATGAGTGCCTTAGTTCCCAGATGCGTGTCCTCAAATTTGATACTCCAGTTCCCTTCGTACTAATATTCAGCCCACAAACATGTCTACAATCTGCGCCAGTTTCCTCACTTGGAGTAATCTAAATTCAGGAATTGATAGCTCACTGAACTGACACCGACTGGAGAGGGATACAATCATATCAAAAATATTTTTGATCATATGACATTAAAATGCACCCAGACTGGCAATTGTTGTGAAAGTGGAGAAGGTCCCCGGGCATCAAAGTCCGGGTGCTATTGTCCTGTAGATTAAGCCTTTGTGAAAGATAATGTCGCTGAGCGTGACCATCACCGTCGACAATGCATGGTCTTTGTATTGGGGAGTTTCATTCCTGGGACTTTCTCCGCCAGTGTCCAGCTTCTGCAGTAGTGAACGCCGGACAACAGGAGCATTCAGCAGCGCGTTTTGCCAAAAGATGGCAGCAAAGTTCTAGCGGACCAATACACAGGAAAATCCACGTGATTGGTGCTCGATCAAGAATGAATGGGTCCGCTATATGCATTGAATTTGGCCGTAGTGACACCTATTGGTCAACTCACTGGCAGCTCCTATTGATTATGCTGGGCTTTGTGTTGATGAGTTTCATTCCTGGGACTTTTTCCGCCGGTGTCCAGCTAACTGCAGTAGTGAACGCCAGACAATTGTTCAAACAAACTCAAACAATTGTTTCATATCGAGTCTTGCACAATTTCCATTATCATCACGTTTCAAATGACGAATACCTTAAATTAATATTTGTACAGATCTTAAAATAATCCGATTGGAGGAAGTGTATTCTAGTAATTGTGTTTGCTGAAGCGATTTTACTTCTCACGATGTTTTATCACGTAATTACATCTTCATTGGCAATATTTGGCCAGCAGGAAGTGGTAGGAATACCAGACTATGTTTGTGTGTTCCTACCAGGTCCAACGACACGTCTGTATAAAATCAGGGTTTCTGCCAGAAATATTTTTGAGGGTATGCATTTCTTCAAAATCAGCAAAAACCCCATGAAATTAAAGAAAATTGCCCTTTTCTGTTCCTTTGAGGGTACTCAGTGCATACCCTCTGGCGGAAACACTGAAAATCCCTTGGTCTCCTCGGCACAAGTGACGCCTATGGGACGAAAACGACAATCACGTGCCTGTAATGTCGTGCCTCTTATGTCAAGGCCTGATTCGTCAGTTGCTCAATAGGTGTCGCTTGCGATCGTCGAAATCGGCTCTGTCGTGCTTCCGATGATTACTTCTTAGTACTTAGTTACGTTCGTCTACGCAAAGAGAAACTACATTTGCCTAGAATTTCTGCCGCGGGGGTGGTCGTGAAGATTCTGTGGTGATATGTCTGGACTCTCGGTGCCTCTCCGTCGCCCCATTTATAAACCGCATCTCTGCATATCTAGATCTGTTGCTACAACCAATCTTGATACTTGCTGATGGCAGAAGTTGGCCAACTGAACTGATTTTCAACAACCAACTTGGAGTGGACACTGATAGGCGTATCCGTGTGCCCGAGTGAGTGGGTGTATATAGAGACTTACTGCCAAAAAGACAACTCCAAACCATCTCTCTTATTTGCTCGTAAGCTGTGTGTAACGCGGTCTAAGATGACAGAAGTCATTTTTCCCATGCACTTTGCCGCTTCGTCTTTCAGTCGGCTGAACATTCTTATGTTATATTAATAGAGTATGGATTATTAATCTTGCACTGTCACGCCCTTGGCGTGGGCGTTGTCATGATGGTTTTCTACAGGCCGTGCCAAAAAGCAAGGTCTTATAATGTATTTCTTAGGCTTAATAACGCCTTGGCAAGGAGATCTGTGCGATGCTTTGCCAAAAAAGTCTTTTCATGTTGTATTTACTGTGACTGATTTACTGTTTATCTCTTTCCATCATTTCACAGACTGATTAGAAGTTTGCTGATGTGGCTGGTAGCCTTGTGGTTATCACGTCCACTTAGCAAGCGGAAGGTCGTGGGTTTCAATCCAGCCGGGCTTTATATGAATCCTTGGCGGCCATATTGAAATCCAAGATGGCGGCTCTGATGGGTGACTTCGCCGGGGCTTCCGTCCTGAAATGATAAATATTGGTCGAAATTACATCTAGATGCCAAATTTGGTGCTTTCATCACAAAAAGAACGATTTGGCCATTTTTCGGGCCTCGCCTACTAATTGACGTCCGTAGCAAGGTACGGTAAGCCACGGTGCCTTGTACCTAGCGCCTTTGCAAGGGCAAGTAAAGGTCCCATCCCACCCCTAGTCAGAGTACAAATGTCTGGCCAGCTTTTAACTGCGCCATTCAGATATCCAGTGGCAGGTAGCCTGCCACTTTGGACACTTGCATCGAGTGGTGATCCACGTGAAACACAAGCAGCTTCAGATGACCTCCTCCATACTTACGTGGGCCAATAATGCTTTGGCTCAGGCCCAAATACATGTACAAATTTCACAGACTAGCCTCGTGTTTTCTTACCTTTCATTCCAATAACCCAACACAAGTTCCCTGTATATACCATCCGAACACTTCTAGCAAATTGGCCATCATGGAGTAGCACCAATAACATTTCCCTTCATAGGAAATCGAAACCTGTTGGACCAAACTAATTCTTGAACATTGATCAGAAAAATTAATGAATATTTCTGAAGTAGCCACAGTATGTTGGTGGTTTGTCCGTGATGAGGGTTCTTGACGCGATGAGTGTTCATAGTTTTCCGATATTTAGAGTATTTAAAGGAGCTGGACGTCCAAGTTGTAAACACTCACTCACTGGTTCTCTATCCACGCGACGCCTGCGGTGCTGCCACCTATTGTCGGTGATATGTACTGATGTGAATATCGTGAGTGAGTTGCATCGGACCGGGAACCAGTCTAACGATCACGGGGCGCGACTGGTGCTGCCACCTGCACGAAGGAATAAAACTAGTTTGCCAACCATGTTTGTAAACAAACCAGCTTGTTTACAACTTCGGCGTCTAACTCCTTTAACACGGACTCCGAGGAGTAAGGGAGCCGAGCGACACCATTTTGAATGCGTGCGTTGTAGCTGGATGGACAGCCGTTTGCGTGATCTCGTGATACTTTACACGCAATGGTACTGTGGAACCACATCGCCAGTTGACACTGGCAGGCCTTGATAGCTGGTCTGAATTGTACCCCATACTCTACAGGCGTATTCGAATCCTCGTTCTTGACCACACTCGTGCTGACCCAGTTCATGTAGATGTTGACCCAACTCGAGAACGACAGTCTCGGACGCCGAGAACGCCAACCGTTCGGGTCAAGAACAGTGTTCTATCTCTTCACTCCCCACTCAGCGGAGGGTAGATAAGAACGCGTTCTTGGCCCGACTCGAGTTGCGTTCTCGGCGTTCGAGACTGCCGTTCTCGAGTTGAGTCAGCAACTACATGTACTGGGTCAGCACGAGTGTGGTCAAGAACGAGGATTCGAATACGCTGTACATGTACGTATATACCGGTCGCGTTGGCCAGCAGGCTGAGTGCGGAACACTAGACGTGGTTATTGCGTTCGTAACCCACCCAGGGCCATAGAGTGTGTAAAGGGCCTGTCACACTGAAGTAGTTCTCAGAACGTCCTGCCCCGTCCTAAAACAATCATAAAACGGGCTAGAGCGTGTAACCCTTGGCCAAATAATGCATCGATGTTCTGGAGCACCCTTCCCGTGCATGAAGTTCGTAAAAAGACTGTAAACCGTTGCCACTACGTCCACTCCATTCGCAGACAGTTTGAGCCCGTTCGGCAAAATTTTCAAGAACGTACTGAGAACTACTTCAGTGTGACAGGCCCTTAAGGTAAATCCCTGCCTCCTCGCGTCCGTCGCATGGGACAGTAAGCCGTTGTGCCTTGTAGGCCTACCTTGTGCCTTTGCATGGGCAAGTAAGAGACCCCATCCAAGTGAGGAACAGGAGTAGCTTAAGATGGCGTCTTCCGTACTTACCAAATCCAGTAATGCTTTGGCTTGTGCCCTGATGGAAAATCCAATACAATACTTCTTACCTACCAGATAGAACAAGGAGGTTGCCTATTCTCGTCCATTAAGCTACTGATTCTTTGATCGGAGATTCCACTCATTATAAAAATGTACATCATCGCCTCGCCCCACCTCCACACATTGTAATCATCAAATAAATAGATTGATTTTTGTTCTTTTACGGTTTCTAATCGCCGCCTTTGAAAAACGAGACATAATTGATTTCATTAAGGATGAAAAAAGCCGATAACGTGCCAAATACTGTGATTGCAAATTCCTATCAAACACTGCTTCCCATTGTATTTCTTGAGACGAACAAAAAGGGGTATTTTCTTGTTTACACCCTTTGAAAGGTGATCGTGTTCAGAATTTCCAGTACATACAGAAAAAAAATATGTACAGGAATATGTACGTTGAAAACGATGCATTCTTCTGAAAGTTGATCATTCATTGATTTTTCGACCAATCATGCACCTGGAATCATTCACTGTGGAACTGATATCGAAACTCGTTATTGATCAGCGGTAGGATGCACTACTGACAGGCAGGTGCCAATCTTTTGTCAGCATTCTATACAGCATAACGCAACAGCTGTACTACCAGATGTTTCTTGCTGTTCTACAATAGACTTCATTTGGTGATTGCAGGTTCAGTCAAAGATACGGTTTGATATATCAAATGCCCCAGATCACCCAAAGCACAAATGCAACCTGTTGAATTGAATATGAATCAAACATCCATGTATCAGCAGATTACAGAAGCCGGCCTCCATCAATCACACAGTCGGCTTCATCTGAACATATTATTGTTATCACAAGTATGGTCAATGAATCGGAACCGTGCACTCGCTGAATTTTGCTGACAGAACGACATTAGAAAAACAATGGGTAATGTCACGTTTTCACGTGGCCTTGGGGCGTTTTATTACCTAAACTGATGAATGCTAATATTTTTATTACTAAATGGATTTTGATATTTCATGTTAGTGAATGCTTGGATATTGATGGAGGTAATGCACAGTTACGTGGGTGATGTGACGGAATTTAATTTTAAATAGCGTAACGCACGTAACTTTGCAAGGATTGATTCAGATAGGCCAATAATGTCCACAGAACCAGGACGATCCAATCAGAATGTTATCGATAAAAAATTATGTGTTAACATGTCATACAAACTGTTATTTTTTTTCATTGTTGTCGGCGAGCTTCTGGATGATATTGGTATCGAAAACCGTTCAGAAAACTACCAAGTCTATTCAACCGCAAAACATCCAATGAAATGAGGAGCTCAATTCGCTGCAACATCACGAGAACAATCGTCTGCGCCACTACGGCCAATCTCGTACCCAGATCTACCTCATCCGAGGATATCTCTGGCAAGGGCTACGACTTGACCAAAATTTCTGGTCAACCGCTGGCAGCGTGCCAAAATGTTTGTTTCACACAATATTTCGTTCTTCGATGACTGAAAAATATCATATATGCCTAAAAAGCCATATAATACCCCCAAAACGCGCAGTTGTTTGAGTATTAGAGCAATTTCAAACGAATAGTTAGTTGGAACATCATGCCACGGGTGCCAGCCTCGGTGTGATTCGCCTCAAAATTAGTATATCGCGCATGCACAGTATTCCTGAAGTCGTCAGCCCTTTCCAGTGGTGTTGTAGGAACGTAAACCCACTGGGGACGAGTTTGCACTACGGCAAGACGTCACACCTGATTGGTCTCATTCGATTTATCAATTTATACACGCTGTACCGTATTGTGTGAGTGCGCTGGTCTGGAGCGATTGATTGATAAATTGTATCGTGTCTCGTTTCTGGTCACGTTCTTGCAACGCCCAAATCACACAAGATGTCGGGTTGTTAATGCTTTGTCCTTTACGATCCACGGTTCAGCAAGTTCAAGTTCTGATATGTGTGCTTTCCATATCGTACATTGCGGAAGACATCCCGACGGTGTCGTAATAGGATAAAGATAGAACTTAGCTTATTACGAACTTCGCTGGAGCATTTTTGCCGCAACTCAGTGGAGATGTTTTGGCAAATAAGTTTTTTTTGCGTTTGGTGAAGAAAAGCGTGTACCGAATTTGTCTTCCTCCTTGGTGACGTCATTGATGATTTCACACTTTTTGATGACGTCAACAGTGACGTCAAACCTCCTAGATTAAGGATTTCCAATTCGTAGAGTTGGACATGATGCTTGCGGCATATCTCTTTATTGGGTTGTTCCTGAAAGCATTATAGCCTAGAGTACATTGTAAGCGCTGCTTCAAGAAAGTGTTCTTCTTCCACTTAAGATCATCATATTGGTTTTTTAGCCGAGTTGCCATCTTCGTTTGCCGCTAGGGGAATCCGATCAGGTGCTTCATCACGATCGGATTAGAACAAGCGTCTTCATCGTCAGATGGATAACATGACGTCGTAGAAAGTCTGAAAGCAGCAATCGGCCAAAGTTCATCGACCTCAAACTCGGTGCGTGTTGGCGCAATCCCTGAAGTAGAATCCTGTATACGTCGATGTTGACGGGATCCACGTTGGACTGTGTATACAAGAGTCAGACTCTGGGAACCAATCAGAATGCTTGTTACTTTGACTGAACAGTCGCATGCTTGGATAGCTTCGTGGAACCAAAACCAATCAGGGTGCTTGTTACTCTGTGATTGGACCAATTTGCATGTTACTCTTGGACCAGTCGCATGCTTGGACAGGTTTGTGGAACCAATCAGCGTGCTTGTTACTCTGTGGACCAATAGCGTGATTGCACTTATATATGAGACATAATAGAGGGTAATACGTCCAATAGAGGCCAGTACGGCTTTCTTCATGGGAAGAAAGAAAACCATGCAAAGGGACATTGGTCTATTTTCTCTAACGGCTACTCATCGAAAAAAGAGAAATCGTTGAGTTAGTATTGCAGCTTTCGTACGAGTCCAGTTGCCCATTGTAACGACTATCTTCTGCATATGGATCGTCCGAATCAAACCGCTGCCTCCGATCTTTTAAGGACGCCATTTTAGTCTTCTATATATGCATGAACATGTATACAATGTGTCATTTGCTCCTCTACGATAATTGCTCATGATTCTAGAACCATATGCACCAATCCAAGTTTATTGCCCTCCAACGCTCGAGAGGAAATTGAAAAGCCCACCTAAGCGATTTCACCAAATAGCATCGCCCACCGTGGGGTTTCAAGTTAATTACAATTTAGAAAAATTACTTGGGTCAGGAAGCTGTCGGTCGGTTTATCTCGCCTTTTCGCCTACAACCAATTCTCAAGAATTTTGTCGGGGCCTAAAGGAGCAGTACCATACATGTATGATTTAACAGGCACGGATCCAGAGGGGGGCTGAAGGGACGTACGCCCTCCCCCTATTTTTGGCAGAGCAAATGATTTTTTAGCAAGAAAAATTCAATCACATAAAAAAATTGAGTATTTTGCTCTCAGATGCCAGGAAAATGCATCTAAAAGCACTTAAATTGTCAAATTTTTCTGGGGGAGGGCCCAGACCCCCCGTTTGGGCGTCCGCTTTCGTTGTCCACCACCTCCGTCGAGCTACGCCCCCTTCTGTCAACCCTGGATCCGTGCTTGGATTAGGTGTATCAAAGGTAGTTTCATCGTATGACGTCGCTCCGAGGTAGCCAAGAGATGAGCAACCAGCAAGATCTTTCTCAAAAAGTAACTAAAAGCTTGGGACATATGAGAAATTGGCGGCAGCAAGAATCGAAAACAAAATAGGTTTTTCCAGGAAGTATGTATTGGAATTTTTCCATCAGGGCCGAAGCCAAAGCATGTCCCTGGTACATGTGGAAGAAACTGTGTCTCGAGCTCACTTGGATGGGATCTTTTACTTGCTTTGCAAAGGCACACGTTACAAGGCACCACGGCTTACCGTCCCACGCGAAGAGATATGTACTTCTGGTAGCTCGGCTTGAGATACTTCTGGTAGCTCGACTTGAAAGTGCCAGCCTGAAGAAGACCCCGGTTGGGGTCGAAACTTCGCAAAATTTCTGGAGGACGACTTCGGTTACTATATCCCATAGGCCGGGTTTATTTGGCAAGCATGCTTGCCAAACAGTTCCCTTTTTCGTCCTTATTTAGCAAGCATGCTTGCCATCTAATGCTGAAAATGTCCCTATTTGGCAAGCATGTCACGCCCCCTAATGAATATTAATCAGGACATGTGCTTGCCATATTATTCAGCACGTTCGGTTATTGAGCAAGCAAATACATGTACCGGTATGCAAATTGTTTTGGAGGAAATTTTAACCTATCCAGGTGCAAGCAAGGGCCAAAGAAGATCAGTGGGGGGGGGGCACAATTACACAGAGTAAAAACTTGATGTTCATGTTGTACTTGTACTTTGAGAGGCACGGCGCTGATTTTAAGCAGGCGGGGGCGATAAATATGAGTATTTTTATCTTCTTGATATGTCTTTTCTAAGAGAAAAAGAAAAAAGAAAACAATTGAACAGGGAAAAAATAGAAAAAAAAGAAAAATCACGAGTGAGACCACGCGAGTTTCGAACCTCCGACCTTCAGGTTGTTGAGCCGACATCCTGTGCACTACGCTAATCAACTGACTGCCGACCTGCGGGGGATATTTGTTACCTGGTTCAGGGCAATGCGTGTAACTCGACGTTTAAGCCAAACTTCGCGTACTGTTTGGTAAACCAGGCTCGATAAATGGACATTTTCTTCTGAAAATCGCTTGTTGGTAGCTCCCTACCGCAAGGCACCCTCCACCACACGCCACTGTCTCCCCTGCCAGCTGCTCAGCGCTGCATAATTAATGAGCTAGACGTGCGTCCAAGACTACGCTTTTACTGCATACACAGCAGTTAGCTGTGCAAATAAACAGTTCGATGCCTTTAACGCCGTCTTAATCTTCGTTCGAGGCATAGCCTGCTACCAATCGCAACTTTTCGATGCCTTTTGGCGAGGGCTGCGACGGCGAGTCGGAGGACGCCATCTTCATCTTCTGTTTGCATAATTAATGGGGTCTAATTAATATTCATTATTGTCTGCTTGCCATCTAAGACCAAATTTCTGTAATTCGGCAAGCATTTGCTTGCCAAATAACCACTTCCTATCCGATATGGCCAAGGATGGATTCGAACCAGGTGTAAAGTTTTTCAGTGTTTCCGTGTGTCAGTGTTTCCCCTATTGTTCAGGAAACACTGGCAGATAGATCGACACGTTTCTCCGTGTGTCCTCCATTGTCGAGTCGCGGCTTATTCCGTCAGACAATAGCAGGGGAACACTCGCAGATGGGGAACGCTCAAAAACGTTACACCGGCACCTGCCTGCCACTTGCCAAGCGGACGTAGTAACCACTCCAATGAACTCTAGGTACTTTGAATTTTCTTCCTTAATTCCAGTTACTTGTGCGAATCAACACATTCCACAAAGGCTTCAGAACCAACAATAAAGGCAGGAAACCTTCTGATAAACATTTTGGCACTGTCCCGGGACTTCAGAGAGATTAATTTACTTCTCAAGGACGGGATATGTTTGCAGGCTAGTTTCCATGGAAACAAGACTTAGTTAGATCTCCTTTCGACCTTCTGAACGCGAAATATTAATGGCTTTGAGTGGAGCTGTATTAAACGGGACCAAGAAACATTATATCTATTATAATGT
>NMRB01003466.1:0-37203 GCA_002633025.1 Notospermus geniculatus | reverse complement strand
ACGATGAGACAAGGATCCTGGTCACCATACCAAAATGTTCATAAAGGTTCGGAGGAGGGGTACAAATGAGACGAGGGAGAGGTTGAGACGAGAAAAAATACCGATCGCGGCACTAGTATGCGGGGAAAGTTTTGGATGAAGGGCTCCAAACGGGGGAGAGATTATGATGAGAAAAGGATCCAGGTCACGGCACCATTAAGTGGGGAAAGGTTCGGAGGAGGGGTACAACAAACGAGGGATAGATTTGACAAGAAAAGGTTCCCGGTCACTGCACCAAAATGTGAGGAAAGGTTCGGATGAGGGGGTACAAACGGAGGAGAGTTGATACGAGAAAAAGGATCCTAGTCACGGCACCAAAATGTGAGGAAAGGTTCGGATGAGAGGGAAAAATGGGGGAGCGATTGAGACGAGAAAAGATCCTGGTCAGGGCGCCAATATGTCGGAAGAGGTTCGGATGAGGGGGGATTGAGATGACACTGAACCCAGTATGATATCATTGGCGTTTTAAAATGCTCGCCGTGTCCAAAAAATCTTGTTATCGTCACCCATCATGCGTGCCACCTTGGGTGTCGGAGATAAACTCATTATCCGCTTACCCTTCGAGCTGTTTGCTGTAGTTTTTTGGGGTGCTGATCCGAACAGATCAGACTAATGCACTCATGCGCGGTGTTTGTCATTGCTTAACGTCACAGCTACCGACATCCCAAGGTTAACAATGTTTTGCAGCAGAATACGCCTTGAGATGTCAGAGGGGATTTTGTTTGATAATTTGATGTCATTGGAACAAATCCTCTTCAAATCATTTGGACCTCGGCCTACTTAACACGACTGTTAGGAAGGGAACTTGCTAGAGACGCTCATGATGTAAACAGAATACGTATTTATAATACATGACAATAGTGGAGCCATCTGATGAGCATTGACGTAACTAGTGACTTTTGTTTTGTGTTGATGTGACATTTGAAAATGTGTTGACTTCTGGAATGTCACGGCACAGACGCCTACCTCCACAGTAGAGCCAATAGAATATTATTGACGACCGGAAGTAGTCAATCTGGACATGCGCAGGAGGCCTCTACTGTGAATTTATCACACTTCAAATGCATTATTTGAAGTCGTCAGATCGAACTTCAGATTACCAACAGGCTCGAATTGTTCTGAACATGTTTATCTATTGCAAGACGTTGACATTATCTTGATATAATACTCAGCTGAGAAAACTGCAACCTTCGGCACAAAATTCCGGCAGTTTAGCTGACGCATGAGAGTCGATGCAATTTGTTGGATCTTGGAATAAGATCGCGGAAAAATAATGTTATCATGAAGAAGGGAATTCCCGCTGTAGATAAACATTGTGGTCCAGCCGGTAGCTGTCGGAGATTTTACTAAATCCTTTCGCCCAAAATATCTATGTTAACTTCTTTGTCTTCAAACCATTGTTTGCCATATTTGGTAGGAACCAATTGTTGTATTGTGCGTGCGTCTCGTTAATTACTGTGGTTTTCTTTTGTAGGCCTCGACCATGTCGACGTGCATGGCTTAATGTTTAAGGGAATTCCTATTATATTCCAAATAGGACACCAACCAATCAAATTTCGTTCCGGACCTTTTCCACTGTATGCATTGACTTCTAACAGACGTGAACTGACATTGGGCTGTGAAAACCCAGAGACTGGTTAGCATACTTGATGAAGGAAGCTACGCTGGGAATCACTCACGGAGTGAAACCAAAAAAAACGTAATACGAGGCGAAATCCATTGATTTCAGGCCATGAAATGTTACAACGCCCTTAAGATCACGACGACGTGTCGACTGAAAATTAAGCAAGATTTTATTCAGGAGCTTAGCTTATCACAAGTTTGCCACGTAGCATAAAATCTGCATTGTCAATTTTAGAAAACCTTCTCCAGGCTACATCACTTGGCATCCTTCACTTTTTATCAAACCTGGTTGATCCCCGTTGCATTCCTAATATCGTGGTGCGAGTGCCCCGGGCTAAATGTCAGAATCTTCCCACATTTGAGAGTTGATGCGCACCAGAGCGTGTTATATTGGAAAGCTATTTTTCTCACCAAATTTTCGGTTATAACTCGATGATTTTTGGATGAGAATTTTCAGGGAAAGAAAATTTTCATCGTGTGTGAAAGCCTGGGGCTATAACAGAAAGGTTTGACGACCGAATTGAACTGTGACATCTGAGAGTAGCGATGACAATAAAATCATGGTATTGAAAAGTTAGCGCTTAGAGGAGTATTCGATACTGAACTGTTGTCTAATATCAGAAACAGGAAACTACGGCTACTGTGCAAACAGGTGACGTTAAACTACACTACTTTGTGCGTACAGCTTGCCGACTGCGGCTAGGTGTATAGAGTTTTGAAATTTCCTCGATTGCGTACAGTTAACAAACTGCGTACAGTGGTCGTACAGTGCGTACAAAAAGAAAAATGCATGCCGTTTTAAAAATCACTGTAACTGTAACTATCCTGTAACTATTAGTTACAGGAAAATACCAGTGATTTTTAAGTTAAAGAAAAATTACTTGGAATCCTGCATCACCGCCTCTTACACTTGATAGGCCTCCCAGGCCTTGGTGTGAAAAGGCCACTGGGGTGTTACAATGAGGAAAAACGTGTGCCTCTGTCCATATTTGTTAAATTTAGACTGTTTCCAATCCATGAAATAATAATGGGCTGCAGGTGAAAGAAATAGGGCCGCATTCTAGAACCTTCCTTAACTCTAAGGTTCACCTTTAGCTATTGTTTGCAGGGCACAATACTAAAGCTTAAAGTGGACCTTAGAGTTAAGGAGGCTTCTAGACTACGGGCCATAGCTTCCTACCGGACTCGAACCCACGGACCCTCGCATTAGGCATCAATCGCCAGCACTGAGGCATTCCATGATGCAGCTTAAACTACATGTAGTCATCATCCCAGTCCCACTTACAAGAACACCCTTTATAAATATCCGTAAACCATATCTATATCATCATTATACCATCGAAACGAGCTAAGGGTACTTTCAGCTTCATATTCCTGATCTATAATGATTAAAGGAAGTAAAATGGAGTCGAGAGTAGTTTGAACGGATCGAATCCCCTCGTGATACACTGAGAGCACGTTTATATCATCCGACTTAACATTTTCACTCCATTTACGCCTAAGAACCATTTACTAATGTGATGCCTAAGTCTCATCACTCACAGGGAGAAGCCGACACACATAATCGCATCTCTAAGAAGTAGATTTAGTATAGCAATTTCAGATGCGTTTGATCACGACCTTTTCAAATATCGCCTTGATCAGAAACGTGGATTTTGATTGGTTGATTTAAATTGTAATGGAGCGTCTGATTTGACGATTTTTTTGCAACTCTCGGTGGTTGTTCTCGAACAGGTCCATACACAATTCTTTGTCTCAGCTATTTTTTTGAAAAAAAAATGTTAAAAAATGGGCTGTATTTTCGGATAATTTGCCTCAGCAAATTTTCAATGAAATTCAGAGTAGACCTGGCCTTATTGGCCCTGTGTGTTGGAGAAAAAAATTATGTTCACATGGCCAATTTAGCCTTCCTCGCCGACCAGTATGCAGAACGCCGGAAAATGGTTTGTTTGAAATCAGCGTGGTGGGAAATAACAAAGCATTTTCCGCTCTGCACATTAACTGGGCGTGGAAATATCAATTGGCCTTCAGAGAAGTACTCGCCCCGTGAACCATGCCTCCTCAGTCAACCAGCTGCATGGAGAGATCAAAACGGATCTTACTTTGCCCATCACGGAAGCTGGCCTTTGATCACACGCGTGCGTGACGGTGTCTTTGCTACTCCAGAAAGGTGAACATTCAGAGTAAAAATCTTAATTGTGGTGTGTAGAGGAGGGCGGTGTACGTGCCGCGGACTGTGGTAGGCCAACTTGTGAAGTGTTATGGAGAAGTCGGATTGGGTGAGCGTGGCTCGAGAGACTGAGTTTAGTATCTGCAAGAAATGTCATATCTGTCACGAATTACCCGCCGTTCTTCTGTTGCGAGCGTTCTGCTGTGAAAACATTTGTGAAAAGGGATTCCTAGTCAAAGAAATTGAATCGTGCGCCGCTATCTTTAGATTGTTCACGATAGGTAGAGTGCATTCGATCTACCATTCTTTTCTGCATATTCTAGACGACATCGGTTATTCTGTTGGAGCGCAGGTAAAAAGAGTAAGTTTTTCTGATCGTACAGAAAACGCTACTCTTTGCTTTCCCGTTTACCGATTAGCGGCCTGCTCTGTACTCCATCTGATTCAGCGGCTATTGTACGGAAAATTCTATTGTTCGCAATCCCGTTTACATTGTGAGGTCTCGTTTATAATCTATCCGATTGTGATGACCTTACAGCAAATGCTATTGTTCGCTCTCCCGTTTACACCGTGAGGCCTGGTGAATATACTCTATCCGATTCGGCTGACCGTACAGAAAATTGTTTGCTCTGTCGCTTACATTGTGAGGCCTTGTCTCTGCTTTATCTGATTCAGCTACAGTATAATCGTAATAGAAAATGCTGTTGTTCCCCCTCTCGTTTACACTGTTAGGCCTGGGGTCTTATTCACAAAGCTCTCTTATGCTACGTTCACACTATGTTCCCGGCGGCCACGGCAATCACGTTTCAGACCACCGTGAACTAAACGGCATGGACGTGAGACAACGCAGGGGGACGGGATGGGCAAACGTGACAGGTCGTGATTGCCGTGGATGCCGTGCCAGATTTTTAAACTGTCAAAAAATTTGCCACGGCAGTCACGGTGCGGATGAGAAACCCAGTAGGCCGTAGTAAAACGGGGTGAACGCAACAAAACGTTACAGTACGTAACAGGCCGTAACAAAACTTGGAGGCGGTCCGTAGTGGGCCGGGAGGCATGTGTATTCCCCCGGTCCTTTCAGGTTTTGTCACGTTCTGTCCCGTTTTGTGCGCGTTTTGTCACGGTTGTTGCGCGTTTCTTCCCGTTATGCCACGTTTTGTCGCGGTTCTCACGGCAAGCTAGGGTGGATGGTAGCCGTTTCGTCGCGTTCATTTCACGACGCGTCCCGGCGCGTGACGGTTAAGGGCTCGGCGCGATACGGCGCATTGCGTTCTACTACGGTGTGACACGGCGCGCGCGGGCTGGGAGGGAGTATAGAAAAGCCGGGCCCGGCAGGGGAGCTTCATTCGAATCTGAGCAATCGACGACACACTGCAGGCCTTCTTTTTATACCGTGGGCACAAACTTGCTCCAAAGCTGCCCGGCGTCCACGTTTCATCCGTAGAAAGCCTTGGCAGAACGTGAAAAACGTGTCAGACCTTGATCAGAACGTGAGGAACGTGAGGGACCCCATCCGAACGTAACGGGCCGGGAGGGAACGTACTGGCATCCGTGGTAGACCGCGGGCCGAACCGTAGTGCGGCTTTGAGCCTCCGGGGCTCAGCAGCCGCTTCCCCCCACGGCCCGTCACGGGTACCGTGATAGACCGTGAGGAAACTTAGCAAGACGTAACAAAACTTGAATACAGAGAAAAAAATAGCCAAAATCCCACGGAGCACTACGTTTCGGACAAACGGGGCTGCCGTGGTGACCGGGAACATAGTGTGACCGTAGCATTAGGAGTTAAAGGAGCACGGTGTTGGATCTCTAATGCGTTACTTGACTGCCGACGTAGAGGGAGCCACCTAGCGGCACCAAAACGAACTACAAAAATACATTACAATCGGATCAATTCACCTACAACGTAGTTAATAGTCCCTTCGGTTGGAGAGTGGCGCGGTGGCGCCGGCTGTCGAGAAAAAGTGGCAATACCGTGCTCCTTTAAGAATTTGTAACATTCCAGGAGCAATTGTGCGTCAACCATTGAACAGTGGTTTAAAGAGGACGCTACGATTGCGCAACTCTAGTATGCTTTGTGAATAAGGTTCCCGGTCTATAGTTTCTCCAGTTCAGCTATTCGTGCAAGTTATAAACTGTTCGCTCTCCCGTTCACAAAATAAATCGTACAACACAGAATCAGATGACACGACGCTCGTATAGGGCAACATTGATTGTGCTGGACGTCAGAGCAACAGATTTTGAGATCAATTAATGCGATATTTCGCTTCATCAGCGGAAAGGGTCACCGACTTGGCTGCCCAGCGATAATCTTGGAGAAACTAATCACGATCCTCCACGAGTCTTCTATCGGAAAACCTCGTGAAAACCGTTGAAATTAGTAGTGCGGCCGAAAACCAATTTGCCAGCATCGAATCGAAACGATTGCTTATCTAAAATTGCACCCTTCCCCTCTAGAACACGTGGTGATTTGCAGAATCCGTTTATACCTTCGAACGAGTCAATACCCCAACGGGTGATCATCGGTGTTAAAGCGATAACCAATCGAAATAGCATTCCCTTCGTTCCGGCAATTATCCGGTCTTCGATCCGCGTTTTGCACAGACCAGTATTACTTGCGTTGAAAGCAATTAACAAAACTTCGATCCGTTCCACGTTTTCTACTCAACTAGAATTGGGGGGTTCTCCGGAACCATGGTGACAAGATGTTCCAATCGAATATACGTGTCTTCGAAACTGGAAATAGGAAATGCAGTAAAAAGAACTTCGTTTGATTATCGAATGACAGATGGAGTGTAACGTTAGATTGACACGTTCTCTCAATGCATGAAATGTAAAGAAACAATACATAAATGGCCCATTCATCAATAATTCTCGGCACTTTATCAAAATCCACTCTGCGATTTGATGATAAATGATAAAATGCAGAAGTGCGTCATCAGATATTACCATTCCAATGCACGATTCTTAAACGGGCATTCAGAGTGACACGTGGCTGTCAGATATGTTGGTTTCTGGTAGGTCGTCACTGTTGCGAGTCGTAAAAGTGTTGTTCACTTTAAACTGCCATTCAAAATCTTTGCAACTAACTGTTTATACAACAGGCCTACCTCCATCCGATTCTACCATATTTCGACGTACAACGAATTTTCCGTATGACCAGCGGAATCGGGTCGAGTATGAACCAGGCTTCACAGTGTAAATGGGAGGGTGAACAATAGCATTTTCGTAAGGCCAGACAGGTGTGACAGGGATCAACGTCCCGCTGGAATCGAAGTCCGGTCTTATTGTTCAGCGAGGGATTAGAATATATGGCTATCGAGACCATGACCATTCGAATATAACCTTACAATAGCGGGCTATTGTTTGGCGGACTTGCATTCCTAGGACGTTGATTCCTGTCACACTTGCATAACCGAATACTACTGAATATGAACTAGGCCTGACAGTGTAAACGGCAAGCAGAATCGGATAGAGTATAAACTAGGCCCCACAGTGTAAANCCATTATTCCTTGCAGAACCCTGAAAATGCAGAAAAACAGAAGTTTCTTCTAAGGCAATAGCATAACATGGAAGCTCCCATGAAGTGTTCCCGACTGACTCCAGAATGGGGCATTGTCTACAAGTCGATGTCAGCATACCTAATGATGATAATGGTCAATCAAATATGAGTTTTGGCAAGACTAACCTTGATACTGTTTCAAATACCGTATCATGGTCATCTGGATCAAGGAAAGGCCTGAAAAAAGGAGAACATGATTTAAAAATTATTCACTTAGACCTATGGATCTCCAGACAAAAGGAAATTGGTCTGGCGCGCCCCAATGAAAGCTTCGATCCCTACCGTATAGGAGTAGGCCAGCCTAGCTACTAAAAACGACATGACCAAACCACCCACACCTACCAGTCAAGTTTATAAGGAGTCAGCAAAGATTGCTTCAAAACTGTCTTCTTTGATTTAGACGCAACGGTCCCCTTCTGTTGTTTTTTTGAAAGAACTGGTGCTTCCTGCATTGCATCTGTATTCCGCAACCTACAAATGCAAGACCTATCTATTGTCGGACAAGTATCAACAATGTAATGAATGTCACCAACTTTCTTTCATTTGTCGGATATCACATTTTGATTTTGGCCTGCTAAGTCTTCACCATTGGATAGAATCTGACAATTTTCGTAGACAGGGATTTCTGTTACTCCTTTTCAACGTTTTTACTGCCAACTAGCCTAGTTATTTCTGAACCTGAGGAAACTGGGGGAAGGGGGTGATTTATCAACAACAAGCAGGGGGCGATTTACGAAATCTTCCAGACATCGTCGGAGGGATGTGCAGTGAATATATATAACTATTAGTTAGGCAAACATTCTGTAGAGGGCAGCACCTGTAAACGCAGCTACGGACAGCGGGTGTAGGGTCAGGGTGGGTAGGGGGGTAGGGTTAGATTATCCCCCCCCCCGGAGGGGGGGTTAGGTTAGGGTTCAGTTAGGTTAGGGTTCAGTTAGGTTAGGGTTCAGTTAGGTTAGGATNGTAGGGGTAGCAGTATATTATGCCTATACATTTACTGCTTGTACGGATAATACACAAAAAAATTCCTGGGGTCGACCAGCTGGCCCGCTGGCTCAGTGGGTAGAGCGTGCGGCCGTGACGCAGGCGATCCGTGTTCGATACCCGCCGGAGGCTATCGAATTTTTCACGCGTCTATTCTCTTTCTTTTCTTTTTGCTGAAATTTTCTAAGTCCATTTGCCCGTGCACATCCCTCCGACGATGTTTGGAAGATTTACCCATTCGCAAGCAGGGGTGCACTGAATTTCGTGCTCCGCTAAATGGTCACAATTGGGTCAGGTGCTGCCGCCAGGGGGACTTTCACGAACAATACTGCCCGGTCATTTCAGTGAATTTTTCATAGTTAGTGGATAAAAGTCAAATGAAAATCAAACATAGGGATAAAAAATGTATTTTGAGTGACAAACCACACTCTATCATGTCTTTACAAGCCAGTTCATTTAGTACGAATCGCCTATTTTTGCAAGTCGGAGAATGAACGGCTAACTTCATAAAATTGCAGAATGAGAAATCATGAAAATTGGAGATCGCCCAAAATTGATGACGTAATACACAATTTGCATATCATAATGGGGAACGCACTGGCTATTCGTACCGTCACGGTGCAAATAACGCCAAACCAGATCTTATTCACACCGTCGTAAACAGCCAATCAGAGAGCTTCATTCCAGACATGCCAGATGAAGTTACCGGTATCATCTCGCACAATGCCGGATTTTTTTCAATATTCTTGAAGAAAACGTTATTTTATAACCACTACCAGGATAAAAATTTTATTATCAATGCTTTTGGGCAAGGTAGGCCTACTAAAGTATCTAACGATTCCTCACAGTTTCTAGCATGAGCATCAGTGGCCGAGTGGTTGGCGTGGGTGGTTATCAAACGGAAGGCCGCGGGTTCGAGCCCCGTCATGACAGTTTTCTTAATCATTCAGTTTCACCTCCTTTTATTTTTCTTCTCGTCTTTTTTATCGATCAGTGTAACTGTCAGAAAATGGAGAACTCTGCATTCTTGAGCCGAATTTTTGTAAAAAAAATTACCGGTAGGGCCTAGGCCTATGAAAAATATTTTATCATCAGACAGAGGCCAACATTTCGTCATTAACTGTGAAAGGAGAATCCCTTCCCGTCAAAGCAATCCCAGCAAACAACGTTCATCTGGCCCAGATCTACTTTTCCTCTGGCGAGGTCTGGCATCATCTGGCCAGATGATGTACCATCTGACCCAGGTCTGGTTTTTGTCTGGCAATGATATTTCATAAAATGTTGTNTGATATCGAAACTCGTTATTGATCAGCGGTAGGATGCACTACTGACAGGCAGGTGCCAATCTTTTGTCAGCATTCTATATACAGCATGCAGCAGCTGTACTACCAGATGTTTCTTGCTGTTCTACAATAGACTTCATTTGAAGAGAGTAAGAAATAAAAGTGGAAAATAAGAAGTGGGAATTTTGGAATTTTGCGCGAATTTTCCAATTTCTCAAATTTGGAGAATTCTTTTTCCATTTTGAGAAATATCGCCAGAAAAATCAGACAAAAAGCCATGTCATTTTAAGAAAATTTCTCAAAATGGGAAAAAATTTGAGAAATTGAAAAATTGGCGCAAAACTCCAAAATTTCCCACTTCTTATTTTCCACTTTTATTTCTTACTCCCTTTTTGGTGATTGTTAGTTCAGCCAAAGATAGGGTTTGATATATCAAATGCCCTAGGTCACCCAAAGCACAAATGCAACCTGTTGAATATGAATACAACATCCCTGTATCAGCAATTTACAGAAGCCAGCATCCATCAATCACACAGTCGGCTTCATCTGAACATATTATTGTTATCACAAGTATGGTCAATGAATCGGAACCGTGCACTCGCTGAATTTTGCTGACAGAACGACATTAGAAAAACAATGGGTAATGTCACGTTTTCACGTGGCCTTGGGGCGTTTTATTACTGATGAATGCTAATATTTTTATTACTAAATGGATTTTGATATTTCATGTTAGTGAATGCTTGGATATTGTTAGAGCTAATGCACAGTTACGTGGGTGATGTGATGGAATTTAATTTTGATTAGCTTAACGCACGTAACTTTGCAAGGATTGATTCAGATAGTCCAATAATGTCCACAGAACCAGGACGATCCAATCAGAATGTTATCGATAAAAAATTATGTGTTAACATGTCATACAAACTGTTATTTTTTTCATTGTTGTCGGCGAACTTCTGGATGATATTGGTATCGAAAACCGTTCAGAAAACTACCAAATCTATTCAACCGCAAAAACATCCAATGAAATGAGGAGCTCAATTCGCTGCAACATCACGAGAACATTCGCCTGCGCCACTACGGCCAATCTCGTACCCAGATCTACCTCATCCGAGGATATCTCTGGCAAGGGCTACGACTTGACCAAAATTTCTGGTCAACCGCTGGCAGCGTGCCAAAATGTTTGTTTCACACAATATTTCGTTCTTCGATGACTGAAAAATATCATATATGCCTAAAAAGCCATATAATACCCCAAAATGCGCAGTTGTTTGAGTATTAGAGCAATTTCAAACGAATAGTTAGTTGGGACATCATGCCGCGGGTGCCAGCCTCGGTGTGATTCGCCTCAAAATTAGTATATCGCGCATGCACAGTATTCCTGAAGTCGTCAGCCCTTTCCAGTGGTATTGTAGGAACGTAAACCCACTGGGGACGAGTTTGCACTACGGCAAGACGTCACACCTGATTGGTCTCATTCGATTTATCAATTTATACACGCTGTACCGTATTGTGCGAGTGCGCTGGTCTGGAGCGATTGATTGATAAATTGTATCGTGTCGCCTTTCTGGTATCACGTTCTTGCAACGCCCAAATCACACAAGATGTCGGGTTGTTAATGCTTTGTCCTTTACGATCCACGGTTCAGCAAGTTCAAGTTCTGATATGTGTGCTCTCCATATCGTACATTGCGGAAGACATCCCGACGGTGTCGTAATAGGATAAAGATAGAACTTGTAGCTTATTACGAACTTCGCTAGAGCATTTTTGCCGCAACTCAGTGGAGATATTTTGGCAAATACGTTTTTTTGCGTTTGGTGAAGAAAAGCGTGTGCCGAATTTATCTTCCTCCTTGGTGACGTCATTGATGATTTCACACTTTTTGATGACGTCAACAGTGACGTCAAACCTCCTAGATTAAGGATTTTCCAATTCGTAGAGTTGGACATGATGCTTGCGGCATATCTCTTTATTGGGTTGTTCCTGAAAGCATTACAGCCTAGAGTACATTGTAAGTGCTGCTTCAAGAAAAGTGTCTTCTTCTTGCACTTAAGATCATCATATTGGTTTTTTAGCCGGGTTGCCATCTTCGTTTGCCGCTAGGGGAATCCGATCAGGTGCTTCATCACGATCGGATTAGAACAAGCGTCTTCATCGTCAGATGGATAAAATGACGTCGTAGAAAGACTGAAAGCAGCAATCAGCCAAAGTTCATCGACCTCAGACTCGGTGCTTGTTGGCGCAATCCCTGAAGTAGAATCCTGTAGGTCGTCGTTGGCGAGATCCAAGCCGGACTACAAGAGCCAGATTGTGGGAACCAATCGGAGCGCTTGTTACTCTTAATGCGACCAATCGCATGCTTGGAGGTCTGTGAAACCAATCAGCGTGCTTGTTACTCTGTGGACCAATAACGTGATATGAGACATAATAGAGAGTTTTCACAACGCCCCGAAACGCCAACGCGAACGTCTTTCCTTTTGTTCGGCGCTCTATTCGTGGCATCGAACAATGGGTTTGGCGTTCGCTTTGGCGTTTCGTGGGCTTTGCGAAAACTCCCCATATAAGAGGGCAATACGTCCAGTACGTCCAACAACGGTTTCTTTATGGGAAGAAAGAAAATCATGCAAAGGGACTTTGGTCTATATTCTCTAAAGGCTATGCCAAAAAAGAGAAATTGCTGAGTTAGTATTGCAGCTTTCGAACGAGTCCAGTTGCCCATTGTAACGAACATCTGGATCGTCAACCGCTGCCTCCGATCTTTTAAGGACGCCATTTTAGTCTTCCATATATGCATGTACATACAATGTGTCATTTGCTCCTCTACGATAATTGCTCATGATTCTAGAACCATATGCACCAATCCAAGTTTATTGCCCTCCAACGATCGAGAGGAAATTGAAAAGCCCACCTAAGCGATTTCACCAAATAGCATCGCCCACCGTGGGGTTTCAACTTAATTACAGTTTAGAAAAATTACTTGGGTCAGGAAGCTGTCGGTCGGTTCATCTCGCCTGTTCGCCTACAACCAATTCTCAAGAATTCTGTCGGGGCCTAAAGGAGCAGTACCATACATGTATGATTTAACAGGCACGGATCCAGAGGGGCGGAAGGGACGTACGCCCGCCCCCCCCCCTATTTTTGGCAGAGCAAATGATATTTTTAGCAAGAAAAATTCACTCACTTAAAAAATTGAGTGTTTTGCTCTCAGATGCCAGGAAAATGCATCTAAAAGCACTTAAATTGTCAAATTTTTCTGGGGGGAGGGCCCAGACCCCCCGTTTGGGCGTCCCGCTTTCGTTGTCCACCACCTTCGTCGAGCTACGCCCCCCCCCTTCTGTCAACCCTGGATCCGTGCTTGGATTAGGTGTATCAAAGGTAGTTTCATCGGATGACGTCGCTCCAAGGTAGCCAAGAGATGAGCAACCAGCAAGATCTTTCTCAAAAAGTAACTAAAAGCTTGGGACATATGAGAAATTGGCGGCAGCAAGAATCGAAAACAAAATAGGTTTTTCCAGGAAGTATGTATTGGAATTTTTCCATCAGGGCCGAAGCCAAAGCATGTCCCTGGTACATGTGGAAGAAACTGTGTCTCGAGCTCACTTGGATGGGATCTTTTACTTGCCTTGCAAAGGCACAAGTTACCAGGCACCACGGCTTACCGTCCCACGCGAAGAGATAGGTACTTCTGGTAGCGGCTTGAGATACTTCTCGTAGCTCNGGTTAGGATGAGACAAGGATCCTGGTCACCATACCTAAATGTTCGAAAGGTTCGAATGAGGGTTTACAAACGAGGAGAGTTGATACGAGAAAGGATCCCGGTCACACGGCACCATATTATGTCGGAAAAGGTTCGGATGATGGGGTACAAACGAGGAGAGTTGATACGAGAAAAGATCCCGGTCACTGCACCATATTATGTCGGAAAAGAATCGGATGATGGGGTACAAACGAGGAGATTTGATACGAGAAAAGGATCCCGGTCACGGCATCAATATGTGGGGAAAGGTTCGGATGAGGGGGTAAAAACGGGGGAGAGATTGAGACGAGAAAAGGATCCCGGTCACCATACCAAAAAGGATCCTGGTCGCGGCACCAATATGTTCGGAAATGTTCGGATGAGGGGCTACAAACAAGGAGATTTGAGACGAGTAAAGGATCCCGGTCACTGCACCAAAATGTTGGGAAATGTTCGGATGAGGAGATTTGAGGCGAGAAAAAATATCCTGGTCACGGCACCAATATGTGGAGAAAGGTTCGGATGAGGGGGGAATGAGATGAGACTAAACCCAGGATGATATCATTGGCGTTTCAAAATGCTCACCGTGTCCAAAAAATCTTGTTATCGTCACCCATCATGCGTGCCACCTTGGGTGTCGGAGATAAACTCATTATCCGCTTACCCTTCGAGCTGTTTGCTGTCGTTTTTTGGGGTGCTGATCCGAACAGATCAGACTAATGCACTCATGCGCGGTGTTTGTCATTGCTTAACGTCACAGCTACCGACAGCCCAAGGTTAACAATGTTTTGCAGCAGAATACGCCTTGAGATGTCAGAGGGGATTTTGTTTGATAATTTGATGGGATTGGACAAATCCTCTTCAAATCATTTGGACCTCCGCCTACTTCACATGTACAGTGGTGTGCAAAAATATTAGAACACTTGCCATGAACTGGAAAATGAAGTATTATTTCAATGAAATGACCCCAATGTAGCTATGAAACCATCGTTTCTTTCGTTAATGAAACCTTCAACCATACTAATATTGCACAATGAATGTTCCAGAGACACCTGCATGATACCTTTGTCAATTTCTTGGGAACATACTGCATTTTGGAAATGTTGCATTTTGGAAATGTTGCAGCTTTAAGCTGCGTTTACCAGACATCCGGAATGCGGTATAGAGATGCGGAATCCCCGGCGGAAGCGATATGTTGAATGCGAAAATGCATTGCATTTTCTGCTTTCGCGTTCCGCAATCCGCATTCCGCGTGTCAGCTAAACGTAGCTCGCCACAGTGTGACACGGGCTTGAAGGAAGTTGCGCTGGAAACCACTCACGAAGTGCAACCAAGAAAAATGTGATACGAGGCGAAATCCATTGATCTCAGGCCATGAAATTTTACAACGACGACGTGTCGACTGAAAATTAAGCAAGATTTTATTCAGGAGCTTAACTTATCACAAGTTTGCCACGTAGCACAAAATCTGCATTGTCAATTTTAGAAAACCTTCTCCAGGCTACATCACTTTGCATCCTTCACTTTTTATCAAACCTGGTTGATCCCCGTTGCATTCCTAATATCGTGGTGCGACTGCCCTGGGCTAAATGTCAGAATCTTCCCACATTTGAGAGTTGATGCGCACCAGAGCGTGTTATATTGGAAAGCTATTTTTCTCACCAAATTTTCGGTTATAACTCGATGATTTTTGGATCAGAATTTTCAGGGAAAGAAAATTTTCATCGTGTGTGAAAGCCTGGGGTTATAACAGAAAAGTTTGACGACCGATTTGAAATGTGACATCTGAGTAGAGCGATGACAATAAAATCATGGTGTTGAAAAGTTAGCGGTTAGAGGAGTATTCGATACTGAACTGTTGTCTAATATCAGAAACAGGAAACTACGGCTACTGTGCAAACAGGTGACGTTAAACTGCACTACTTTGTACGCCGCGTACAGCTTGCCGACTTCGGCTAGGTGTATAGGGGTTTTGAAAGTTCCTCGATTGCGTATAGTTAACAAACTGCCTACAGTGGTCGTACAGTGCGTACAAAAAGGAAACTGCCGTTTTAAAAATCACAGGTATTTTACTGCAACTAAGTTTAAAGAAAACTTGCTTGGAATCCTGCATCACCGCCTCTTACACTTGATAGGCCTCCTAGGCCCTGGCGCGAAAAGGCCACTGGGGTGTTACAATCAGGAAAAACGTGTGCCTCTGTCTATATTTGTTAAATTTAGACTGTTTCCATTCCAATTTCGTTTCTGCCATCTTTATTTATTTTACGCTTCGGTTTCCCCCAAGCTGTTTGGGGTTTCTTTCACTACCCTGTATTTACCTTAGCCCTTAACCATTCTCTTTTCTCCTAATTCTGTCCTATTGTTTTTCTTGCACCTTCTTAGACCCTTGTTCTAGACCATTGTTTTACTAGCTTCTCAGCCCTTGTTTTTTCTACAATTCTCTTTGTCTGCCTCCTCTCTGCTTACCTACCCCTTTCTCTGCTTTCTTAATTACTTGTTATGTTGTTGTTTATTCTGGGATTTTGATTTGACTCTTAAACGTGTGTCCGAATATTTTCCCTCACTCCTGAGGAAGACACCTTATAGTGTCGAAAGTTAGAGTCAGCATGTACCTTACATGTAAAATTTAAAAAGTTGACTTAGAAATCGGTGTTACCACCCTCCTTTCCATTCCATGAGGCAGCTTAAACTACGTGTAGTCATCATCCCAGTCCCACTTACAAGAACACCCTTTATAAATATCCGTAAACCATATCTATATCATCATTATACCATCGAAACGAGCTAAGGGTACTTTCAGCTTCATATTCCTGATCTATAATGATTAAAGGAAGTAAAATGGAGTCGAGAGTAGTTTGAACGGATCGAATCCCCTCGTGATACACTGAGAGCGCGTTTATATCATCCGACTTAACATTTTCACTCCATTTACGCCTAAGAACCATTTACTAATGTGATGCCTAAGTCTCATCACTCACAGGGAGAAGCCGACACACATAATCGCATCTCTAAGAAGTAGATTTAGTATAGCAATTTCAGATGCGTTTGATCACGACCTTTTCAAATATCGCCTTGATCAGAAACGTGGATTGTGATTGGTTGATTTAAATTGTAATGGAGCGTCTGATTTGATGATTTTTTTGCAACTCTCGATGGTTGTTCTCGAACAGATCCACACACAATTCTTTGTCTCAGCTATTCTTTTGAAAAAAAATTGTAAAAAATAAATGGGCTGTATGTTCGGATAATTTGCCTCAGCAAGTTTTCAATGAAATTCAGAGCAACATTTCTCGTTATTTGCTCGTTGCAATGAGCGTATTTTTCCATTTTACGCTCGATTTCGAAGGCCTAGTGGTTAAGGCGTGCTGCACCTGAGTGCTGGCGATTGATGCGTTATGCGAGGGTCCGTGGGTTCGAATCCGGTAGGAAGCTATGCCTTTCACCTTAGAAACCCGTTACTATTTCATGTTCGATTTCGAAGGAAGGTGTAACCTCACATGAACTCCACTTGATATCGGCTTGGTGTTGTGGATCACCGTTCCACACTCGTGAACTAATCTGTCCAATTTTGCCATCATACGACCAATAACAAGTTGTCAATGTGAACGGGAGAGTGAATAAGACGTGCCACACGGTCAGCTGAATCGGATAGAATACGGGATAAACCAGGCATCACAGTGTAAACAGGAGAGCGAACAATACACTGTAAAACTATGTGTTCCACTTTTGAACACCTAAATGAAACAGATAATGAACGCGTCCGGGCGTTTCCCAGGTGTTCAGTCTCTCAATGTAAGGATATCAGGCCTGGGACTTTCTCCAATCTGACGTTAGTACATCACCGTATTAGTTGCGCCGGGGTGTTACATTGTGGGAGAGGGCTGGCGCCGACCAGAAACAACAATTGCACAAAATGTGAACACTAGGACGCGTAAATGACGCTATGTGTTCAGAACACTAGAAGGCGTTCTACAGCAAAATCCGAAGGTGTTCTCAAATGGTGTGTTCTAAAATTCACGCTTGTGTGTTCTAGATCGCAACGCTTAGTGTTCAAAACATGATCAGTTGGTGTTCTATTTCCAAAATAGAACGCCCGGACGCGTTCATTATCTGTTTCATTTAGGTGTTCAAAAATGGAACACATATTTTTACAGTGTAGCATTTTCCGTAAGGTGCATGAGCTGAATCAGATAGAGTGTAAACCAGGTCTCACAGTGTAAACAGGAGAGCGAACAATAGCATTTTCCGTACGTTGAGCTGAATCGGATAGAGTGTAAACCAAGTCTCACAATGTAAACGGGAGAGCGAACAATAGCATTTTCCACTCGGTGAGCTGAATCGGAGAGAGTAGACCTGGCCTTATTGTCCCTGTGTGTTGGAGAAAAAAATTATGTTCACATGGCCAATTTGGCCTTCCTCGCCGACCAGTATGCAGAACGCCGGAAAATGGTTTGTTTCAAATCTGCTTGGTGGGAAATAACAAAGCATTTTCCGCTCTGCACATTAACTGGGCGTGGAAATATCAATTGGCCTTCAGAGAACTACTCGCCCCGTGAGCCATGCCTCCTCAGTCAACCAGCTGCATGGAGAGATCAAAACGGATCTTACTTTGCCCATCACGGAAGCTGGCCTTTGATCACACGCGTGCGTGACGGTGTCTTTGCTACTCCAGAAAGGTGAACATTCAGAGTAAAAATCTTAATTGTGGTGTGTAGAGGAGGGCGGTGTACGTGCCGCGGACTGTGGTAGGCCAACTTGTGAAGTGTTATGGAGAAGTCGCATTGGGTGAGCGTGGCTCGAGAGACTGAGTCTAGTATCTGCAAGAAATGTCATATCTGTCACGAATTACCCGCCGTTCTTCTGTTGCGAGCGTTCTGCTGTGAAAACATTTGTGAAAAAGGATTCCTAGTCAAAGAAATTGAATCGTGCGCCGCTATCTTTAGATTGTTCACGATAGGTAGAGTGCATTCGATCTACCATTCTTTTCTGCATATTCTAGACGACATCGGTTATTCTGTTGGAGCGCAGGTAAAAAGAGTAAGTTTTTCTGATCCTACAGAAAACGCTACTCTTTGCTTTCCCGTTTACCGATTAGCGGCCTGCTCTGTACTCCATCCGATTCAGCGGCTATCGTACGGAAAATTCTATTGTTCGCAATCCCGTTTACATTGTGAGGTCTCGTTTATAATCTACCGGTATCCGATTCAGCTGACCTTACAGCAAATGCTATTGTTCGCCCTCCCGTTTACACCGTGAGGCCTGGTGAATACTCTATCCGATTCGGCTAACCGTACAGAAAATTGTTTGCTCTGTCGCTTACATTGTGAGGCCTTGTCTCTGCTTTATCTGATTTAGCTACAGTATAATCGTAATAGAAAATGCTGTTGTTCCCCCTCTCGTTTACACTGTTAGGTCTGGGGTCTTATTCACAAAGCTCTCTTAGGAGTTAAAGGAGCACGGTGTTGGATCTCTAATGCGTTACTTGACTGCCGACGTAGAGGGAGCCACCTAGCGGCACCAAAACGAACTACAAAAATGCATTACAATCGGGTCAATTCACCTACAACGTAGTTAATAGTCCCTTCGGTTGGAGAGTGGCGCGGTGGCCCGGATGTCGAGAAAAAGTGGCAATACCGTGCCCCTTTAAGAATTTGTAACATTCCAGGAGCAATTGTGCGTCAACCATTGAACAGTGGTTTAAAGAGGACGCTACGATTGCGCAACTCTAGTATGCTTTGTGAATAAGGTTCCCGGTCTATAGTTTCTCCAGTTCAGCTATTCGTAAAAGTTATAAACTGTTCGCTCTCCCGTTCACAAAATAAATCGTACAACACAGAATCAGATGACACGACGCTCGTATAGGGCAACATTGATTGTGCTGGACGTCAGAGCAACAGATTTTGAGATCAATTAATGCGATATTTCGCTTCATCAGCGGAAAGGGTCACCGACTTGGCTGCCCAACGATAATCTTGGACAAACTAATCACGATCCTCCACGAGTCTTCTATCGGAAAACCTCGTGAAAACCGTTGAAATTAGTAGTGCGGCCGAAAACCAATTTGCCAGCATCGAATCGAAACGATTGCTTATCTAAAATTGCACCCTTCCCCTCTAGAACACGTGGTGATTTGCAGAATCCGTTTATACCTTCGAACGAGTCAATACCCCAACGGGTGATCATCGGTGTTAAAGCGATAACCAATCGAAATAGCATTCCCTTCGTTCCGGCAATTATCCGGTCTTCGATCCGCGTTTTGCACAGACCTGCGTTGAAAGCAATTAACAAAACTTCGATCCGTTCCACGTTTTCTACTCAACTAGAATTGGGGGTTCTCCGGAACCATGGTGACAAGATGTTCCAATCGAATATACGTGTCTTCGAAACTGGAAATAGGAAATGCAGTAAAAAGAACCGCTTTTGATTATCGAATGACAGATGGAACGTAACGTTACATTGACACGTTCACTCAATGAATGAAATGTAAAGAAACAATACATAAATGGCCCATTCATCAATAATTCTCGGCACTTTATCAAAATCCACTCTGCGATTTGATGATAAATGATAAAATGCAGAAGTGCGTCATCAGATATTACCATTCCAATGCACGATTCTTAAAAGTGCATTCAGAGTGACACGTGGCTGTCTGACACTTTGGTTTCTGGTACGTCGTCACTGCTGCGAGTCGTAAAAGTGTTGTTCACTTCGAACTGCCATTCACAATCTTTGCAACGCTGATCGTGAATTTTAGGCTTGGTTTATACAATACCGAATCTGATTCTGCCATATTTCGACGTACAACGGTGTAAACATGAAAGGGAACAACAGAATTTTCCGTATGACCAGCAGAATCGGGTAGAGTATGAACCAGGCTTCACAGTGTAAATGGGAGGGCGAACAATGTTCGTAAGGCCAGGCAGGTGTGACAGGGATCAACGTCCCGCTGGAATCAAAGTCCGGTCTTATTGTTCAGCGAGGGATTAAAATATATGGCTATCGAGACCATGACCATTCGAATATAACCTTATTGTTTGGCGGACTTGTATTCCTAGGACGTTGATTCCTGTCAGACTGGCATAACCGAATTCTATTGAGTATGAACTAGGCCTGACAGTGTAAACGGAAGCGTGAACAACAGCACTGGCCTCAAGGCAAGCAGAATCGGATAGAGTATAAACCAGGCTTCACAGTGTAAATGGGCGGGTGAACAATAGCATTTTTGGTATCGGACGGAATATAAACAAAGCCTTGGCCTTAGTTCTGGAGCAACTAGGTTGGTGACAGTTCCTTACTTGTTTGATTATATGGTCGCGACCGGCATTGCGTGTGTATCTTTCGTTGAGATTACATTCGTTCATCACAGCTGTCGCCAAGCAAATGAGATCACGCGAGACATTGTTTTGTCAGGAAATACCGGGGACTCTCTGCGTGGAGACTTCATCGGCAGCGATCTCGCGAGAGTTGGAGCCAACCAATCCTCTGCGTGGAGATTGCATTTGTATCAGGTGATCACTCATAACTTTTTCCAACATACGCGATGTGTCAACTGAAGTATTAGTCTCCGCGCATACCGTATCTATGCTCATCCATCATTCTCAGTGCTAGGATATTGATAAGTTACAAAGTTTTTGTTCGTTTTTATAACACCTATGAATAATCGCTCGATATAGGGCTAAAACTTCAATAAATCTTGTGGCCAATTTTCGTGCGTGCTATATTTTCTGCGGAACAAAAATAATGGCACTACGTCTCGTAAAAGAAGTAGTTCCTCGACATTCGCCGAGCTGACTATTAAATCCGTTGTGTTTTGCAAGGTCGGGAAAAAACTGGATTTTACTGAAATTGCGTTGCAATCCAGGTGATCGTGAATGTGCCTGTCATATCTGTCTGATGGTTATGATCCCATTCCGTCCGTTCGTTAGATGTAACAATTTTAAAAGCACCCGATGATTAGCGGGAATTTACTGAGAGTGCACTTGAATAGTTGCGTGATTTTGTAGATTATTGCTGCTGGCGGTAACAATTTGAATGAATGCTTTTTCTCATCCTCTGCCATTCATGTTCGTTCTTTTAGCAATTTCTGTCAACTTTGAAGTGGAGCTTGCTCGGAGTAGCTGTCATAGCTGTCAGAGGTGCAGGTGTGTTGATAAAAGTACAGGACGGTGGAGTAAATTGTTATTAACTCTTTCAAGTCAAAAACGTTTCAATGTAACAACAAAGCACAGAAATATCATACTCCTGGGCCCATATTCATAAACCTTACTTGGCTTAGTTGCCTGCTAAAGTGTCTAGTTTGTACAGGCCAATTTACACAACTAGCAGCCAACTAAGCTAGCAAGGTTTTATGAATATGGGCACTGGACTTTGGCCAATATCTCACGAAGAACAGCAGCTATAAAGCGGTAGCTTGGTACGAATATGTATGTAGATACCCTCTATATATTTGCTGAATTTTAGCTCTGTTGCACTTCAAATATGGCCGCCAGTCGTCCATTTTGAAAAATGTACTTTGGCTCATATCAAATGAACAATTCCACAAAGAAAGTTCTAACCTGGTATGATGTTTCCCTGGAACATATTGACTTGACACTAACTTGTTATTCGTTCTTCTGGTACATTCACCCAGGTGAGCACATGGTCCATGTACCATTTCATTTTCCTGTTGGTCCTTTGCCTGTTGAGTTTAGCATGTGATATGACACAGTTCGTTCGATTCTGTGGATGCAGGGGTGCAGAAGGAAGCCTGGCCCCTGCTTGGAAAGTACAACTGCAGGAAGAAACCAGAGTCTCCGGAGAAAACCTGTGCTCTCGACCACAAAATGACGAACGGGTCCGACTGGCGGTCAAACTTGGACTCTTAGCGGTGACAGACGCCGATGTCTGTGATACTCTGAGACTCGGTCATCCGCTCTAAATAAAATCGCACCATCTTTTGCAGCGCCAGATTCAATTACTGCTAATGGCTGCCATGAAGACGACACCGACACCACCCAAAATTGATGCGGAGGCATGTGTCCCGCAGTAAATTGCATTCGGTAAAGCAATTGGTGAGAAATTGAGCACCAGTCCGGGGACGTCGTGTAAATACCGCCGGCCGAAGTCTTAATGAAATAAGCCAGTAAAAAGCCAACATTAGCCAAATTGAAATAAAGTCTTCCGCAGTAAATTAATTTAGTAAAACAATTGGCCGGGGCATATTTCCCATGGCACTGCTGCTAATATTAAAACCCCCAAAGGAGGGGCAGCAAAACGGGCAATTATCGTTGTTACTGAGGGTAAAGTTCGATCGTGGGGATCTCTGGAGGTAATTCACTGCGTCGGGTCCCCCGGGTCCTAATAACTGGGTCAGGCTTCCGATGTGTCTGTGTGTGGATGAAAGTAATTGTGTCTGGTAAACTGGTCATATTGGTTCAGAATTACTTAAGCTTTCTTCCCAGCCTTGAGCGAGGTGTTGGCGAAGACGTGTTGTACTTTTATTGCCAGTTGTTGGGGGTGAAAATGATCGACTCTGACCTTTAAAACATCATTAATACAAATACATGTATACCCTGTCAAATGTTGTCTCAGGTTGTCCATCATAAGCCAAATCATGAGATTTGCACCATATTGTTGTCCGCATCTCAAGATGCTTCGGGTGACTGACCCAGGAAACCAGGGTGCATCTTTCAGAGTTGTACAACGTCACCTTGTCGGCGTTGACAATCACAGCGCTCAGATGTCCCCTCGAATTTTCCCTGTGGAGAAGACTGCGACGATTTTCTGAGACGTGTGGATTCTGCTGTAGACCAATAACAATGTAAACGAAAGAGCGAACAATAGAATTTTCTGTACGGTCAGGTCAAACGGATAGAGTATAATATCAATCATGCGAACAATAACAATGTAAACAAGAGAGCGAACAATAGAATTTCCGTACGTTCAGCTCAGAGCACGAATATGATCGTGCGACCAATAACAATACATGTATGCTTTCTACCTTTGATCTGAAACGCATCCTCTGATTGGCTACTCACGTCGCATGATGTATACGGTCGTGTGATTTGTCATCCGGCGTGATCACATGATGTCAATATGGCAAAAAATTGATCAGGAAGATACAATCATGTATATGCACGAGCATATCGTGCGGTTACTTGGGATACATGCAACTACTTCAATTATTGCAAAGATAGTCTTGCGTGGAACAAAGTATCTGTGGACAATCTGTGGACACCGTCGATATGATCACAGCATATCCACAATCATCCGTAGCGTATCAGTAAGTAAAACACTGCGTATTGCCTTTATAATGAACGATTGCCTTTGGGACTGTGCACAAACTACATAAGACAGATCCTAGTTTCCCCACAATGTGTGGGCAAACAGCTCGTCTGATTTCGTATTCCCTCGTGGTGACCATCTTTATTTCATATGGAGATTACTCTGAATTATTCACTGCGGGACTACGGTTGCTGCGACTGCGCACGCGCATCGTCTGCTCGAAGATAAATGACCAGTGACAGAAGGGCGATGTGGAAACAGTTTCGTGTAGTTTATGGGTGCATTGATGGTCGTTGTTTATGACAGGCACACGACACTCTGCATGACTGAACTAACAAGTTATTCAATACGTTCAGCCATAGTTTTGTTTGAATTGTTTAAGAGAGGATGCCGTTAAACGAGTGTTGTGGAAGAAAAATACAGTCGAGACATTGGCGAAGTGAGAGTGATCGTGTTTAGTAAATGAGCTACACGTAGCGAAATTTCTCTCGAGTTGTAGTTCCAGAATTTAATTGGACCATTTTCTTGCTTGTGTCCTAAAAGTCGATTGTCCAAACAAGGTCATCGACTGGCATCGACTGGCAAAATTGGATCAAGTATGGTAGACGTGTAACACGACTTAAGCCTAGGTCACAAATCCACCGGGCCCCGTACGATTTTCCCCACCCAGCGGCTTGCCGTGGATTTTAGAGACTGAAACTCGGATCTCAGATGAATTATGCCGAAATCGTCTAAATAGATAAGCGGAAATTAGACTGGATCAAACTGGGCACCGGAGAAATTGGCCAGAATGTCTGTTTTTACTCGCCGTACGGGCCCCGGAGTGGATATGTGACTGGGGTTTTACTCCGTGGCAAGGCAAACTCCTTTATGGGAGAGGGCAGACTATACAGTTTCGTTGGGATGAATCCTTTGCGTGTCACCCGATTACAGATATTTACGGCCCAATTCTAAGTCAGCAGGGCCCTGTAGGCACATGTTGCTTGAGAGGTATACTTCACTGTGCGAGTAAATTGCTGGCTCTGACGCATCATATTACCAAGAATCATATATATGAATATCAGTATTCATGACCGTTCACTTCTCGCCAACCCTTTCCTCAGCCGAATGAGGGACTATCGCCCACCTGAGACCCTTAGAAACGATTTCAGCAGTACCCCAGTTCAGACAAACGACTGTTATGGGTCATTTATGACGATGCTGCCTATCTCTTCCAAATTGCTTTTGGTGTTGTTGATGTGACTTGACTAACGATGATATGGTTGTTGATAAAGGCTGAGGATGGAATCAGATTGTAGAAAGTATTGTTCTGTCTTCTGTTTGGGCATCCTCCCACAGCAGAGGTTTTTACCTCGCTCCTCTTCATCCACTCGCACAAACCCCTGCTGAAATAGAACAGCCAGCACTTGTTAGGTACTTCCACATAAACCCAGCCTTCCAGCGAAGGGAACAACCTCCAAACTGTTAGAAAATGCTTTCAATCAGTTTTTGGCACAATGGCGGACAAACTCCATCTTTCTTTGGTACTACATTAGGCAATCAGCACCTTAAGCCAATCCTAGATCTTCGATCCTCCTTGCTGCTTGCTTGACAGTTTGTCAAGAAGCTTACCAAACAAGCAGCCTACCAAACATTGGCATCGGAAATTGAATTCTTCATAACATCACGAATCCTTAGTTTTCTCGGCTTTAACTTTGATCTAGTGGCATTCGGGAAAAAATATGCATCTAAATCTCTCGACTTCAACATGATTCGACCTTGACCCGAAGAGCATCAAACTTAATCACAGGGAAGATGAGTAAAATGCGAAGTTTCTCAATAAATATTTGACTGTAAACAAACACAGAATGCTACTCGTGATAGGTGCTTTTATTACTGGAATATTTGATCTGCTCGCAACAGCTGCTGGGTGGAGTGCTTTCGGATTGAATTCGTGGGAATCTGGCCTTGGTGGACACAATAGCATCGGGTGGACGGGAACACTTGAGTATGGGTCCCTTTGTGTAATATGATACTCTTACAACTGATGATACATAAGCTAAGCAGAAACATTTGCTTCATGCCCCAACAGATGTTTACATTTTACCAGTTTAGGCACGTGAATGATTTACACTCCATCTCGTAGAAGAATCGGACAAATGCTGTTCTTTCCTTGTGCCGTAGTGTGTTTGCAGAAGGTAGTATGTAAACATTGAAACGTTTCAAAAGAAACGAGCCAAATGAAACGACCCAAAATGACCGCATCTAGTAGAGATTAACTAATCTTATTGGAGATTAACTAATCTTCACTAGAAAGTGCCTGAGGAAGACCCCGGTTGGGGTCGAAAATTTGCAAGATTTAGAGACGACTTTATGTTTTACCATCGTTATTGGCCGTATGTTGGCACAATCGGACAGAGTGTTAACCAAACTTTAGAATCGGTTCTAGAATCTAATGGCAACTTCTAATGTTCTCCCTCCGTTTTACACTGTTATTGGCCGTATGGTGGCAGAATCGGATTGCGTGCCAACCAAATGTCAGGCTCGATCCACATATACAGGATACTTCAGATTCTACGGGAACTACATGTAGGCCTACTATTGTTTGGTGTCCTGTTTGTTCACACGTCGTTGTTGGCTGCTCGACGACATCGACGGAGGATAAAACCAAGCCTACACGACCGATATACAGCTCTGGAATATTTTGCTATCATTCTACATATGAAGCTTCACCGCCTCTGTCTCATCGATTCCTTCTACTCCAATAGAACCTTCATTTCCGAGTAATTTCGATACAACAAGATACTTGATGTACGTATTGAAGATGAGTGTTTATCTGCGCCTCGGGACATCTCTGTATGCTTGAAACAAGCCGAATAAATCTCGTAAATTGGACATTGAAATGTGATTTCTTTCAACTCCTGTGTGGCAATATTTCGAGGTAAATGGATTGGGTCCGACGCATCGTTGTTTAATCACCAGTTGATTGGTTGTCTATGGGGTGAAGCCAGGGCATAAGAAATTAAAGTGGGACATCGTTACTTCAAATAGACACGCAATTACAAAAGATATCATCCAAAATCCAATAGTAGTCCAAACAGTAAGATCTTTTGGAAATTGGGAATATGGCATTTTAAGCATCGTCACTTGCTTCGTCTCATATTTCGTTTTCACAATCTTGCCCTGACCAGTCAATTTGTGTTCAACCCAAAACAAATTGCTACGTAAGGTTTTCCACTGGAATCGGATTGAGGGTATGGTAGACCCCGCCATGAAATACCAACAAAAGTTTACCACGATCAACTTGGTGGAAGGAGTTAACGGCAGCTGAGGAAAATCAGCGGCCATCTTTAAAGATGGCTGCCACATTTAAAGATGGCCGCCGATTTTCCTCTTGCGGTTGTCGTTCTAATAAGATTTTTTCCGTACCGAAATCACTCGATCAAAATGGTCCAATCTGCCAAATAGAATAGAATGTGGTGGACGGTTCAGGATGGACAAATGTTTCATAACTGCCCCCCCCCCCAAAGCTGCCGTGTTTAATAAAGCTTGGGCGTTGGTGATCTCGCCCAGTACATGTAATTTTGTGCACGAAAAAAAAATTATCGTTAGAATGAACCCCGTAAACCGTAAATCAGGCCAAGGGACTTCTTTAGTTCCACCAAGTGATCCTTTCCCTGCAAAAAATTCTCATCTCAAGCCAATATGAAAAACAAGACTGACAACGGGTTAAAACCACTTAGAAAGGCAAATAACCGACAACACTTATTCTTTATCTAACCTCCCCTCATCAGCGCCCATTTCTTAATCAACTCTAAAACTGAAATGACTACCACATCCGGTTTCCATAGCGACAATGATAATCTTCCAAAGATGAAGGTAATAACTTTTCATTTATCTTAATTATTTTCCATCACAATTATTTCGGATATGAATTAAAATTTAGAGCAGTGGCGTTGACAATATGGCAAAGTTGTGATTGATATGAAATACTCGAGGGATCGATTTTTGCCAGGATTTGTGTCTGCGATATTTTGTGCCTACACAATTGGCTTTTGATGGCTGCCTCTCAGAAATTTGCTTACAAAAGGCTTGCCTCCCCGAATTAGCTCCAGACATAACCTTCTTCAATAAGACGTGATGGTGGTATCAGATAGAAAGAAGAGAACGGTTCTTAAGGAAGATAGGGGTAAAATCGATCGTTCCGTCCGACACCAAAACTACTTTCTGCTGTCAGACTTTAAAGGGTCAATAGATCAATTAGTTTGCAGTGCCATAATTTGGAGCTCCATGATACCTAGATCTGACATGAATATTGTAGAGTTTCAAGAAACAGCCTTTCACCAGTAGACAAAAAAGTGGTGAAAATTTTCTGGTGTCGGACGGAACACTTTTTGAAACACACCCAATTATCCTCACTGCCAAGGTACAATCTCTGTCAATTTTCAAAATACCGTATTTCCAACAAGCCTGAAAAGTATCCGTATCCGCCATATATACAATGTAGGCCTACTCAGAGGAATTTGAGCGTCTGCTTTCCAATGACTATGTGTCAAGATTTTCCAAGTTGTCTCAGAATTGTCTTCTTTCATGAAATTGTTATTGGCACTGAAAGGGTTAGGAATGTACATGTACATGTACCTGGTAAAGTTATGTGAGGACAGCTTGATTTTCAGTCTGTCTGGACCCATAAAAAATTACTGGGACGGCGGCTGTCCCAGTATTTTTTCTCCATTTTTCGTTCTCTTTCTTTTGATCTTCTATACCCAACGGTCGTGGCCTTCGAGTGGCAGTTCTTTCTGGATCATTTATTTCTCAGGTAGTCGACCCGATCAATACGAAACGCCTCGTTACGTGAAAGAGTCGATTTTTGTTCGATAATAAAAAAACACACAGATTTCGTATCCACATTTTCATTATCTTGCGAGACGCAAAGTGAGACATATCAGAAAAAAGTGTTCCTCATCCCCTATGTTAATATTATCTCGCGAAACGCAAAATGAGACATATCAGAAGGAAGTGTTTCTCATCCCCTATGTTAATATTATCTCGCGAAACGCAAAATGAGACATATCAGAAGAAAGTGTTTCTCATCCCCTATGTTAATGAATATTTCTATTCCCTTGTTTCTCCTGGTGGTATAAATCATGGAGCCGTACCATATGTTGCGTGTTGCTGAAATCCTGTGGGAGAAGTCCTTTTTCTGCTACTTTGCTGTATTGAATCCGTCTCATGTTTGCTATCCTGTGTACTGCTGTACAATTCTGTATCGTTACACTTCCTTGTATGGGTGAAACCTTCTTTAAGGCACAGGCTATAAGTCAGATTGCCGACACGCAAGGTGTTGAGGTTTTATGTGGTAGTCGGTGTCTGAACAGGAAAAATAGCCGTGCTATTGTTGCAAGTGGTGATTTATCATGGAACATTGTCGTGTTTTGTCGATAGGTTGTTCTTCCCGAGGAGGGTAGTTTTTTTCCTTAGAACGGCATCAGTGGAAACAATAGAAGTGACAGACCTGGGGCCGTATGCATAAAACATCTTAAGTGCAAAATTTCCCTTAAACTATTGTTCCAAACAAAAGATAAGTGAAATTTTACACTTAAGATGTTTAATGCATGTGGCCCCGGGCCTGGTTCATACACTATCTGATTCAGCTTACCCTAAGCAGATTAAATGGGGACGCTAGCTCGACAGAGGGCAGCCAGCGAAACCCGGTCCTAATACAATGGACGCCTTTTGTGTGGGAAATTGATCAGGACCGGGATGTCAGTTTCATTTCAATAGTTTTAACCACTAGTGACACCTATTGAAAAAGTCGGCTATCGTCCCCATTGTTCGCTCTCCATTTTACGTTGTTCGCACGATGACAGAATAGAACAGAGTATGAAATGGTCTGAATAAATCAAGCGACAATAGAGCGCAGAATGTGCATCGTGAGTTCCCCTAAAAGGTTTCTGGAGAGACCTGAGTAAGGATGTGAAGCGCTTTGGTCCACCAGCAACTGGGTATAGCCCCAACTGAAAACTACCAAATGACATCAACAACATCATTCGTCATGCAGAGTCAATGTATATACATGTACGTGTAGTGTCCCCATTTGGATTGTATGAAATCATATGTCCACAGTTAGACGATTTGTGAAGGCCATGTCATTCATTCCGACCAACCGAAGACATACAGCCGTGTACATGTATATAAATGTGGACTTCACGCATGTCCCCGTTTGTGTAGTACAGAAATGAAGTCCCCATTTGACACAAGATACATGTATGGGTACGGGTGTGTTGGATGGGTTTGGGTGAGTTCCATTTTCAAGCCATTGCTGAGGTAATTAATAGTGTTGGTTTGCTTGACATAATTTCGGATACAGGGCTCACCCAGACAAAAACTGACTGTGGAGGCCCGAAGGAGCTCGGTTAATTTGTGTTTTTTAAAGGCTAATCGATCGCTTCCAAAAAATGTAAATTACATTTCTGCAACCACTTTCCCTTTGTTTCTTTCACGCAAATGGGATTAAACCGTTTAAAAGATTTAACCTTGTTGCTTGGCAACCTTTTATAAATAGATGACTTCATTAGTGTCGCATTAATCAGGGACATGGCTTCGTGACGGAGGCATGCTTGAAAAAAAGGGAAAAAACCATTCATTTTGCTTTACATCGTAAAGGTAGGACACTTTTAATAAAATCATGATGGGGGTCTAGCAGTTCGTGACCTTCGGATAGATTGTCTTGATTGGGGGTTTTTAGGGGACCTGCACGATGTTAATTACATACATGTAACAACCGATTGCGAGCCGACGCGGGGCTAATAACAGAAAACGGAAAAGCGAAGAACAGCACGTGCGTGTAATGTCTCTGTACTGGCAAATTTTTCCAACATCGAGAGTAACATCACCTTGTTGGACAAATGTTGTCTATGTGTACAGGTAGAGAATAGAAAAAAGGCAACTCCCAACTTGGTTCTAGACATATTTACATGTATTTAAATAGAGAGGTTGCGCAGCGGCTGACTCCACTCCGACTTCAACTACGAGGATGAATTGCACTCCGCTATCAATGGACATCCTTGATAAAAAACGATTTGATAGACGTTTTCAATTCGTCAAACACCATAAATTGAAGGCAGAAAAATTTGGCCTTATAAATTGGAAGTGCGGATAAATAATGACTATTGAAGTCGTAATCCTTGTCGTTACGACTTGAAACACGATACACTGTATTTCCGATTTACGTGCACTTCCGATTACGAGTCAAAATTATTCTGCCACAAAGTTATGGCATTTTATGATTTGCAAACGTCTATCAAATCGTTTTTATCAAGGATGTCTACAGCGGACTGCAATTCATTCTGGTAGTTGAAGCCCGAGTCGGAGAGCTGCGCATCCTCTCTATGTCTACGTTTCGCCGGGACACCCGGCTTCCTCAGGATAGAGCATATATGTATAAGTTACATGCAGGAAGATGATGGTCACACTGGCGAGGTCACAGAATACAGCTAGTGTGACAGAGAAACAGAACGTTTCACTATGTTGCTCAAATGTTGCTATAATTTGTTGGGCAGTGTGTACAGGGTCAAAAGATCGTGATACTCAGAAATGTTGTTCAAGTTAGTGTTGGAAAATACTGCCAGTGTACAGTTTTTGAGATTAAATAAACATATTGTTCACAAGACCCAACCTAACCGCACGTCGGATTGAAAAGCGCTAACTCCAAAATAAAGACCGGAGTCGTCTTGTTGTGAAATTGCATGTAATTTGACCGTTAATGAAATGACATACGCTCGCCCGTGGTAATAACACATAAAGAATATATGTTTCAAATTAATATGTTTGGCTCGCATCCGAATCAATCATTGCAAAAAGAAAGAAATGATTATAGCGCGGCTTGAAATCAATGACTTTGTTCTCGTTGATGTCTGGTGTTGGCAATCGATTCCTAATCGATAGTTCCGTATCTAGCTGTGCCCTGAGGTGTGATGATTGATGGTGATGCCCGTATCGGGAGACTTCCCACCATCGAGGCCAGCCAGCCGTGACTGGTTGCAGTTTGTTCGTCTGCAAAACGACGTTAAACAGAGGTTGAGTACTAATATGATACTACGTGATCGGTTTATGAGTGTATCAGTTTGGTACGACGCGAGATATCTCTGTCTACAAATTTTTACTTTTTAGTAAACGATATCCACAAAATTGTATCATACTTCCCCGCTGCATTTTTGCTGTCTCCCACCTGCGAGAGCATATTATTATGCCTTTCACGAGTACTTCTGCATGCAATTCTGCCCTAGCACGACCAATAACAATGTAAACGAGAGAGCGAACAATAGAGTTTTCAATACGGGCAGCTAAATCGGATTGAGTGTAAGGGCCAATTCATACTTCCTTTTGCCGACCGATATGTGGATACTTCTGCATGGGATTCTGGCCTAGAAGACCAATAACAATGTAGAGCGAACAATAGAGCTTTCCATACGGGCAGCAAAATCGGATTGAGTGTAAGGGCCAATTCATACTTCCTTTTAGGCTTTGCCGACCGATATGCGGACACTTCTGCATGGAATTCTGCTTAAGAACGACCAATAACAGTGTTAAGGAGAGAGAGCGAACAATAGAGTTTTCCATATGGGCAGCTAAATCGCATTGAGTGTAACGGCCAATTCATACTTCTTTTGCCGACCGGTATGGGAACGGAAAATACTTTTGGAGCCAGTTTGGCGAAAAATAACAAAGCGTTTTCCGTTCCGCGTAAGGCCGGCGAGGGAGTATGAATCGGCCTTAGGCCAAGCGCACATTTGCGCCAAAACTCAATGCGGTAGGGGTGTTTTTGAAGTCGACTGACCCAACGCTGTCGATTGTCATTCAGCTGGGTCAGTTGGTTTTAAAACCACCCCTACCGCATTGATTCACAGGAGCCTGTACCTTATTACTCATCGAATTTTGAGCTGTTAGAAGACCCAACAGTCATTTAGTATCAAAAGTATGGGAAAGCCCCCTTTACGTTCGCCCCAGCATCCCTAATATAATATCATGTTTGAGATATATGATAGGCCTAGGGGGCCTAGGCCTAGGCCCCTAACCCTCACGTTTACCCTTACTTTCGACACTAGGCCCAATGACTATTCACACTTAGCCTAACGTCAGTGTCCACGAGTATTAAGGTACAGGCTCCTGTGATTGAGTTTTGCCGCAAATGTGCGCTTGGCCTTAAACCTGACTGAGGGGAACGAGACAACTTAATTCTCACGAAGTAGCATTGCCGGAGCGACGTGTACATTATCTTCCCAGGAATGGTCGTTTGTATGCTCAGCGTGTCTCCATCTCATCCAGAGTTTCTACTGGTTTCTTTCGCAATTCTTTATCAAATTAGATTAATTTTTATTATTCACCATTCTGGCCCGTGAGGTGAATTGTTTGGGAGAAATGCCGCACTTGAAAGACCGGAGAAGTAGGTGATTCGTCGTAAATTGCTGAATTGGATCACACGGTATACGGAGTGTTGGAGGTTCAATTGGAATTGTTTTCGGGCAATTATGAGAAGACGTCTTGTAAAAGAAAAAAAAGTGGAGCCGAGCGTTAGATCTGAAGCATCCATGGACAATTTATTCATGATCTCGTTTTCCGTCGAGTTTTTTGCGACGAATTCCAAAGCTGGTCTCAACATTTTCGATTCTGGGTGTAAAAGGAGTGGCGGTCCTAGGAATACACGTCGGAGTGACAATAGTCTGCTATTGTAAGCTTCTGTTGAAAAGGAGCCATTTATCCTAATCCTTTGTTGAACAATGAAACCGGACTTAATTTCCAGGGGACATACATTCCTGTCACACCTGGAAAGAAGACGTCGATTCGTTTTACGTTTTCTATTTAGGATTTTAGCATTTTCAGCATTTTCTGAGCACACTACTCAGACAAAAGCGGTTGCATACCTCTTCTAGGAATAGCCAAATTCATAGGCGAGCTTGGTTATGAGTTTTTGGTTAGCTTAGGCCTAGTTTACTCTGGTTTTACATCCGATTCAGCTGTTCGCAGGGAAAATGCTATTGTTCGCGATCCCGTTGGTTGTTTGTCATACGGTTGCAGAATCTGACGGAGTATGAATGAGGGCTCAGTCAATTTCCATCCTGAAAATATGGTCGGGTTCAGTATCAGTCATGTAAAAAGATAGGATTACGACGTTTCTAGAAATGCATCTGTCTCTTGACATTCAACGTACATGTAGCTGCAAATGTGATTAATTCAGTCTTAATTTTCAGTTTATCAAAACTCAATACAGTATTCCACAGTTGTTTGAAAAAGAAGATTGTGGCTGCTCCCAACCATCTTGAATAAAAGAAACATCCTCCCGTAGAAATTGTGAAAAAAGACTTTGTCAGAAGTGGGATTCGAACCCACGCCCGGAGAACCGGACTGCGACCTGAACGCAGCGCCTTAGACCACTCGGCCATCCTGACTACCTGCACAACTAGCACAAACATACAAGTCTCATCAAGGCCTCAATTTTAAATTCCAATGCAATTAATCTCACAATCATTGTCTTGGTTTGATATGGATGTATTGTTTTCCTTTTGAAATACGTTAGAGCTGAATTACTTTTGCACATTGTCGCTATACAGTGGTTCGGCGCCTTCTGGAAAAGGCTATTACTTGCAAGAGCAGTTCTCTTTGTTCCACTTCGCTGTTCCCCTAGGCTAATACCATCTCCCTCAGAATTCAAAGCCATTGCCTTGAGTGATCGCTTTGCCTGGGTCAGACAGTGCAACTAGTGGCCCATGGCACTTACAACAAGAGAATTCACAACTGTGCATTGAGGACCAGCAGTAAAGGTAGGCTATGTGTAAAGTGCTTTTCAGAATGCCAGGGGCGTCGGAGCAGGGGGGGCTGGGGGGGGGGGGCTATAGCCCCCTCACTTTTTTGCTGAAAATGTTGTGTTTTTAACATCGGGTCAAAGNAAGCCTCGCTTATGTCGCCCTTACGTACAGTCAGAACTAGTTGGCAACTGATAATCGGCGCGTAGTTGGAACTAATCAGTCACAACTACTAGGTGACATAAGCTCTCGGGCGTCAGCGAGTAACTAGTTGCAAACTACAAATATCCAGATCCAGAAAATCGCACGTGTTCAACTTCAGCACGTTTTACTTAAAATCAAAAGAAATCAGTGTCGACATAAGCACTCAAAAGACGGCGATAAACTAGTTCCAGGTAGTTGCGACCGATCGGTTTTTTTCTAGTCGGTGGCGACATAAGTTATCAGTTACAACTTGTTGACGCTATTTCTATCACAGCGTAGGGCGACATAAGCGAGGCTTAATAGGGCCAACCAGTTTAACATGGATCAATTATGTTGAAAAAAATTTTAAATTTTTTTCTAGTTTTTTAGATTTTTCAACATACATTGTAATTGATCCATGTTAAACTGGTTGGCCCTATTATCTTCCAAAAAAATTACTGTTAGGTAAATATACCTTTTTTCATGATTTCTGGCCATAATATGATGCCAGTGCCAGCGTGCCAGTGCCAGGTTTAGAACCAACCCCTTTGCTGCCGTCTATTGGCGATAAGCGCAGCTGACTGCTTCTATCGAGGAGAGTTGGTTCCATCATATTTCGCCATACAAACAAAAGCCGTCGATGTCAACCCCACAGTGGCAGTCTCTGGACCCCAAAGGTGATTAGGATAATTTGATTCCACCCTGTCGTGACTGAAATGACCAATGCATCAACCACAACAGGAATAAGGAAAAATATGCCATCATTTCTTTGAATATTAAAGAAGTTAGTGATGTAGGTTATTGGTTTGAGGCATCTAAAAATATCCCCTCAGCGGATCTGATATTAAATCTATTTTTGCGTGCTCCAGATTAATCTATCTGGAGTATTTTTGTGACTGGTACCATAAACTAATGGTGGCATGGGACACGCGACCTTTGCATGGGTTCTTTGAATGGAATCCCAAACATCTACTGGATGCCTGGTTGTTGGACATTTGCTTGGTTCAGTTTGGCTTAAAGTGCCACTGTATGACGAGGTACGCTTCAGCATTCCTCCCCTGGCGGCGGAATTGGGAACCAACGTGATAAGACTTGTATCCTGTCCAATCCATACAAAGCCAGTGGTACATGTATAACACGTACTTTACATGTAGATGCAATCACCGCCGGTGGCGCCGGCTGTCGACAAAAAGCGGCAATATCGTGGCCCTTTAAGAGCCCAACTCTTGCATTTTTGAAGAAGAAAAAAAACATATCGCACCATATCCATGCAATTACGAAGTTATTGACTTGATTCTTACATGTAATGTAAGAATCTTACATGTAAATGTAAGAATTCTTACATGTAAATGTAAGAATTCTTACATGTAAATGTAAGAATCCTACATGTAAATGTAAGAATTCTTACATGTAAATGTAAGAATCCTACATGTAAATGTAAGAATTCTTACATGTAAATGTAAGAATCAAACGTTTTCGTTGGAGATTCTGCCCGAAACGGAAACTCGTGTTTTGACGACAAATGCAGCACTTCCTATGCCAGCATTGCTATCAGCCAGACCACACGTTCGAGGCAGCTGCATCATCCAATGCTACCAAGTACATTTCCTGCAGGAGGATGGATTCCTTTAGAGCAAATCTCATCCACCGTAAAGAAGATTTTCCCCAGTAATGGGATTGACTAAGTCGATTTGGCCTGGCAGGAAAGTAAGTTGGTCGTGATGGTTGCGATCATTACCAGGAATGATGGGCTCTGGAGTGGGGCACCCGACGATTACTTTGGTGATGTTGTAAATCGTTCATGTCGTTGCAGTTTGATAATCAGACCACGGAGCTTTTCTGCAGGGTAGAGAAAATCTTGTGCATCAAAGCGGCAATGCTTCCGTATCACTCCCCTGGTGGCAGCATCGGAAACCAATTCCAGTAAGACTGGTGTCCTGTCCAACTCACACATAGCCAGTGGCAGTAACTAGACTAGACTGGTACTACGTCGAAACCTTAGCTGAAAAAATGACCGCCATCTTTTTCCTCTCTGGAAAGTTCAACGCGCTGTGATTAGCATCACCATGGTCATTCATCAACTAATTACACTCGTCCCCAGTGTTCAGTTGGCCGTAGGAATAGACACCCACTTAAAACACTGGCATGATTGGGGCCAACTCTTGAGCATAATCAATAGACGGCGCTGTTTGACGAGGGGTCCAATCACAAGCCATTATCACAGGTTTAACCGACGCCGCCGTAACACACTTTCTGATTGGCTAAGATACGTGTACAAAATGGACACTGTGTATTCATACTCGTGGCACAAATGAAAAGAAATCACATGCATTTGAGAAAAGATGGTAAACATAAGGTCGTCTCCGAATTTCGCAAATTTTCGACCCCAAGCAGGGCCTTCCTCGGGCATCATTTTGTGTGTCGTTTTTTGTGCTCTATGTTGGATATCATTTGAGAAAAAGAGAACACCTTCACATTAAACGTTAACTGTGCTTCCTCTACGTCGAATCCCACTGGAACCATTAGTCAATCAGTGCACTGACGTCATATATTGCGATTTCGGAAATGATGGAACTAGCGTGGA